>OX371262.1:89648429-89746429 GCA_947311025.1 Lypha dubia | reverse complement strand
AATTGATCCTTATGGATTTTAGGAACTCCATATAATCTAGGTGCTACAGATACACCTGTTTTCAGTTTTTTCTTTTCTAAAAGGGTAATAATTCCTAGTCTAAAAAGATCATCTACAAATTTGTTATTAATCTTCTCCAATTTAGATGTTGGATCTCTAGTAGAAAATTGGTATGTATTCGTTTCACCTACAATGTCATTCATCCTTAAAAGATAATCACACTTGTTCATTGCTACCGTTGTGTTACCTTTATCAGCGTTCATTATTAATATTTCTTTATTATTCCTTAAGAATTTTTCAGTCCTATTTACCCTATCTATCATAAATTTATCCCTATTAGACAAACATTCTCTATTTAAATATGTTGTTCTAAAACTTTATTTTTCTTATACATGTTTGTTATTTTCTACTTTTCATATAATGACAAAAATAATTTTTATATTAGAACCCTTAAGATATGTATTCAAAAATTTTTCATTTTCAAACAATTGTAAAATATTTGTTTTATACGAATTTGTCACAATTTTTTTAAAGAAAAAACATAATTTAAATCCCTGAAGAGGCTACCCATTGTTGGTAGCGAAATATCGGAATAAAAAACAATTCTTAATTTTTATAAAATACATTGATCTTTAGCTCTAAAAATAAGAATTTAAATCTTTAAAAAAGATCAAAGGAAAATAAGAAGAAAAAATAAATTTCAATAACTTGGAGCACATCAAAAGTTATAACATCAAGAATGAATAGCAATTACTACATCGACTTCAATAGAATCCAGGGAATAAGAAGAAAATTAAATAGGTATAAAACTATAAGGGATAAAATTGTAAAGTTGAAGGCATCTTTAACATTTTTAATTAGATGTCGAAATACAGGTATAATTCCTAAATTTATAAAGAATTCCACTAAAAATATTTTCAATCTTTTCGAGACAAACAAAGTATCTAATTCTCAACGGGCTGTATCAAGATTTGTTCAAATTCTACAAAACAAGATGCTGAGATTATCAATAAAACAGAAACATGAACTACTGGAGCAATTTTCAAAGGAATTAAAGTTTTTCACCTCTAGTATAAGTTATTCTTTATCAAGAGATGAATTCCACACATTTATTAAACACCAAGATAGATTATCTTTCATTCTTCAAAAGCGGATAAAAGAGGTACATAAGAAAAAATTTAATTGTCTTATGGATTTGCAAATAAGAGATTTGGATATTAGACATAACAAAAAGTGGTTTATTAATAAGTCGGACTTTAACATTCCGACTGAAGTACAATGGGTTCTATCTCTTGGACAAAAACATTCATTACCGGTACAAAGAAATAATTTTCCAATATTAAATATTATTTCAGAAGGGGAAGATTTAGTTCAAACATTAGTAGAAAAGGAGGAACAGGAAACAGCCAGAAATAGATTTACCACTATTATTGATGGACATTTAAATAGAGAATGTTTGTCTAATAGGGATAAATTTATGATAGATAGGGTAAATAGGACTGAAAAATTCTTAAGGAATAATAAAGAAATATTAATAATGAACGCTGATAAAGGTAACACAACGGTAGCAATGAACAAGTGTGATTATCTTTTAAGGATGAATGACATTGTAGGTGAAACGAATACATACCAATTTTCTACTAGAGATCCAACATCTAAATTGGAGAAGATTAATAACAAATTTGTAGATGATCTTTTTAGACTAGGAATTATTACCCTTTTAGAAAAGAAAAAACTGAAAACAGGTGTATCTGTAGCACCTAGATTATATGGAGTTCCTAAAATCCATAAGGATCAATTTCCATTAAGACCAATATGTTCATTTGTTAATTCACCATCATATGAACTTTGTAAATATATTACAAATATTCTTAAAAAAGTAACTGAAAATTCTCAATATAATGTTAAGAATGCATTACAGTTTAGAGAAAAGATAAAAGACTTTAGAATTTATAATGATGAAAGGATAATTTCACTTGATGTAGTATCATTATTTCCAAGTATACCAACAGATATAGCACTAGAAATTATTGAGAATAAGTGGGATACAATTAAGGAATTTACTAAAATAGATAAGAATTTATTTTTACATATTTTAAAATTTTGCATAATTGATAATAGATATTTTAAATATGATAGTAAGATATACATTCAACAGAAAGGTCTACCAATGGGATCTCCAGCTTCTCCAATTATTGCAGATATTGTAATGGAGGAATTATTAGATTTTTGTATTGAAAAATTAGTTATTAAACCAAAGTTTATTACTAAGTATGTGGATGATTTATTTTGTGTTATTTCAGAACATTCAATTGACAATATTTTGACAACATTTAATTCATTCCATCAGGATATAAGATTTACAATGGAAGAAGAATTTAATTCCAAAATATCATACTTAGACACATTAGTGATAAGAAAAGATGGTAGATTATTAATAGATTGGTACCAAAAACCAACTTCATCTGGCAGAATTATAAATTATTATTCAAAACATCCTAAAAGTATGTTAATCAATACAGCCAAAAATTTTATAGAAAAAGTTTTGGGGATTAGTGATACAGTATTCCATAACAAAAATATAGAAAAGATAAAAATAATTTTACAGAATAATAACTATCCAATTCAACTTGTTTGCAGATTGATACGACAATATAAAAACCAAAGTAATATAAATATAAGAACTACAACTGAACCTAAGATCTATAAGTCGGTAACTTATGTTCCTCTTTTATCTGAAAGATTGAAAAATTCAAAAATATATGATAACAAAAAATACACAATGACCCACAAACCATATAATACATTAGGAAAATTATTTAGTAAAACAAAGGATAGAATTAATAAATCAGATATGTCTAATTTAGTATATAAAATACCATGTAAGGGTAATGATAATGAGACATGTTCTAAAGTATATGTAGGGACAACAAAAAATAAATTGAAGACTAGAATTGCAGGACATAAATCTGATTATAAGTATAGGAATACTTCATTAAATCAGAAAACAGCGTTATCATTACATTGCGTTAATTCAAATCACTATCCAGATTTTAATAATACATTGATATTAAATAGAGAAAATAATTATAGACGTAGACTTATGCTAGAAATGTTACAGATCATAAAAGTCCCTTCTAAACAACGAATTAATTACAAAACTGATACAGCAAATGTAGCTCAGAACTATAGATATTTAGTCAATAAAAGTAGGAATTAATGTTCAAAATACAGTTATGTTAAAATTATATGTTATATGATTGTTATTAGAATGCCTAAAAATATGTTGTTCTAAAACTTTATTTTTCTTATACATGTTTGTTATTTTCTACTTTTCATATAATGACAAAAATAATTTTTATATTAGAACCCTTAAGATATGTATTCAAAAATTTTTCATTTTCAAACAATTGTAAAATATTTGTTTTATACGAATTTGTCACAATTTTTTTTAAAGAAAAAACATAATTTAAATCCCTGAAGAGGCTACCCATTGTTGGTAGCGAAATATCGGAATAAAAAACAATTCTTAATTTTTATAAAATACATTGATCTTTAGCTCTAAAAATAAGAATTTAAATTATAAAAATTATTCAAATTATAATTTAAATAAAGAATTTCTCTACATTTGACGAAATTTATAAAAGTCTTTGAAGACGACGTACATGTAGGAAAAATCTTGCTTCCACTAATTTTTATGATGAAGCTTTACAACAAATTGCACGTTTGAAACACATTTGCTAGAGAAAACTTTTGCCAAATTGCAACATATCAAAAACAATAAAAGTTATTTTAAAAGTCAACAGCTCATTTTGAACTTAAATAAGTGAGGTTATGGGAAGTTTCACTGTATCTATATATACCATTAATCAAATAGTTTTCATGGATATTATAAAAAATATGCGTACAGTAAGATTTTGATATAACGAATTTGATCGAAAGGTACTTTAGATTCATAACTAGAAAAATATTTTTAATTTAGTAATACAGCATTAATTATGTATCATATCCTTCTTCATAATGTGTAAAAATGACATCCAACAATGTTATATCGTTAGCAAAAATGCAAATCCAGTTAACTACACTTTTTTAGAATTTTATTGGAGAGGGAAAAAACCAAATAAATTTCTTCAAGTGTCTGAATTAAAATCTGTTTTCTTTTTAAATTTCGGTCATTTTAAATCTTTTATGCGTTCGTTACGTGGTTTTTCATTTAAGCTAATGATATACTAAACTTTTGAAAGAAAAACCAAAATTTTCTCTTACCGGCGTATTTTTAAATTCTCTTTCAGCAAAATTACTTTTTTGAGTTGTGACTCTATTGCAACAAAGGCTCGATATGTATCAGTGAAATCTTGGTACATATAACAAAATTTTAAGATATTCGAAAAAAATTCGTTACAACTATAGTTTTCTTTTATCAAATTTCTATTTTACACGAAAATACTACTACGAAATTTAATTTAGCTTTATTCTGAATTCGTTGTTGTACAGTCACTTTTTAACGAATACTTTGTTTTATAGTTGTACGTTATGGCTTTACTGTAAGGGGTAAAATCGCCGTAAGAAGCCCCTAAATATTATGGCAAACTTATTCTATTGCTTACAAGGAATATGATCGTAAGCAATTGTGCAGCACTGTAGCCAAACCTGCATGTCCAAAAACTAACCAATTGCGAAAACAAAAACAGTTATACTTGCTAATTAAAATTAAACAACATCTCTATATTTAGCTATAAAATATCTACGTAAATTAACAAAACTACAAACAAGATGAAAGACAAATGAAAAATTAAAGTTTGTTTTTGCATTGTTTTCTAGCATAAGGTCACCTGCTTAAAGCTACGTTCACATTTGTCAAATATTGCCCGAAAATAACGTGACCAACAGATCAACTAAAATTTGATTTCTTTTATTTTCAATCTTTTTTTAAAATATGGAATGGAATTTAATAAAAATCTATACTTTAGCAAAACTTGATTTTGTAGCATAACTTATTTTATTTTGTAATTTTTTATATAATTTAAATGACACTAATCGTAAGCGAAAGTATTGGTTACGTTTTTCTCTCTCAAATATTGGTCAAGTGTGAACGTAGCTTGCGATATTTCAAATCATTAATTACCCAAAAAAAAAAGTTTGCTTACAATTTATTATAATTTTAACTTCAATCTAACAATTAATGGAAAGTAATTAATTTCACAACTATGTATATTCAAAAATCGAGATATCATCAGATCTTGAAGTTTTAGCGATTAGCATGACATTCAAACAATATTAACGATGATCTATACTGTATGATTGTAAATTGCAACAAACTGTAGTATTTCGAAATTTTTAGCGATTTTTGGCACTTAACATGACCTTTTTTTGGTGTACGATCCAAACAGCTCTCAAGCACAGACTTTCTGCGTCAAAATACATGTCGGCAGGTGAGTCTGGTTAAATGTACAGAACGCTTTTGTTTCGTTTTCATACATATATTAATTTTTACCTGTTATTATTAGAAAATAAAATAAAAAAACAAGATGAGCTTCGAGATTTTTTTGTAATTTTAATGTGAAATTTTTACAACGAATGTGCTGCAATATGTTTAATCTAAATACTTTTATATTGTGTTTCAATAGGAATTTTTCAAACATTTTAAGAAACATCAAGCGTAACTCCCTCTAAATATTCTAAACATTTCAGCACAATATTTTACAGCTAATTCACGCATACATCTACAATTTACTAAAAAAAAAAAAAATCTAATTATAATTAATTATAAATATGATGCATATGTAAACTTATTTCAAAAAAGGAAGAAAAAAACAAGAAATTAAAATTGTTTGTAAATAACTTAAACGCTGTAATTTTCTTGAAAAGTAACTTGATTATATAAAAACTAGAAAAAAAACCTACATAGAAATAATTTTTTAAGAATACTCGTATATTTTGTGCAACAATTATCTCTGTATGTATGTATGTATGTTTGTTGTTTCGATTCAGTTTCAAATAATAGTTTATTGAAAAGACAAGATTGACTCACGAATATGCCGATTATGATATTCTTCGCAATTAACTTTTCAATGGTTTTGCTATGCGTGCTTGCATCTGTATATGAAAACATATTTCATCGTGCATCCGCAACTATTATTTATGTCTATACATACATACACACAAAAAAAAAACTCATACTAAATTTAAGTATTTCAAATTAAAAATGTTATCAAAAATTTACATCAATCAATCTCAAAAAGTATTAAATACTTTTTAAGCTGTTTCTGTTTAATACTAAGGGTTTTTCAACAAGAACTTTGTTTTTCAATTGTGGAAACACCAACAACATGATAGTTTTAATTTTTAGTTTTTTTTTTGACGTATTCGTAGTAGATGCATTGGTAATTGTTACAATGAATTCAATTTCGCTCGAAAATTGCATTAAAATAATTAAAATCCACTATGAAAAAGGTAGTTCTGTTTTTTCTCTTCATAATACAATGAAAATTTGAATCATCATCATCTAAATTTTTTGTGTTATTTTCTTTTTTAGAAAACAAAGTTCTTGTTGAAAACCCCTTTAGAAAGGAACAAAAATAACATAAATATAAATTGCTTTCTTTGCATTTATTTGTCGATTTGCATATTTGAATGTGGCTGAGTTCTTTGAGGGTGGTGTTGGCTGAAGTGGTTAGCGCGTTGACTAGTAAGCAACCAATGACTTGGGGCCTGGGTTCAAACGCTGGCCACCCAGCACTGGTCACTAAAAAACTGTTCCGACAGCGATTGATGCTTTCCAAGCTAATGTACACAACATCGCCCTCCTTCGTCAGTTAACAGAAACATCGGCGAAGTAAAACAATTAATAAAATGCCTGCTAATACAGCTTAACAAAGTTAATAATGCGTCTACTTAACACCGGAGGCGCCTCAACACTGCCTTAAAAATTAACATAACGCGCAAAGCAGAGTTGTGAAAGAGTTAAGTCTTCTAAATTTTCAACATCTATCTTCTCTACCCTATCCCTCTCCCTGAGTTCCGGCACAGTGCACTGCATACGTAGGGGTCATTTCCTGAGTGCAGGTCCTAACTAAAAAAAAAAAGGTGACGTCTTACAAACATGTGGCTCTATGTTCAATACCAAAAATGGACAAAAATAAATTATATTTTTTTTTTAGGGGATGACCCCTACATATGCATTGTGCCGGAACAATGAAAATTAGCTGTGGAAACTCCAGTGCAGGGAGTTTATTCCACATACGAACAGTTCGACTAAACTACGAATTTTCTCTGTGATGCGTAGTGCGGTTCACGGGCATATCGACCAAAAAGAGATGTGCTCTTAATGAAGAGCGTCTTGTACGTGAGAAGTGACGTGTTGCCAAAAGTACTTCGTGACAAACTATCAAATGCCTTAGAAATATCTAGAGCCACAACTTTACTTTCGCCAAAAATTATTAATAGTGTGACACCACGTTTTTGAAAGGAATGCCAGTAAGTCTCCCGTAGAGCACCCTCTACGAAAGTCGTACAGCCGGTCGCTAAGTAAACTGTTGAACTCCAAATATTTCACAAAATGGAAATTCAACATACCTTCCATCACTTTTGAAATCGCAGAATAAATTGTAATTGGGCGGTAATTTTCAAGGCTGTTGGGCTACCCTGTTTTGAGGGATCGGCGTTAGATTGGCAACAAGATTCAACAATATTGTACAAAGTGCTGAACAGGCGTTAAACATAAAAAATATTTATTCAATTTGTGTTGCAGGATAAAAATGAGCATAAATACTCCCGATTAGGTATTGATTCAATTATGCGGCAGAATTGATTAAAGATAAAAAAAAAAATTTTATCGCTTTCAATTGGATGCATGATGATATTGCGGATGCGTTTTTGAACTAATCTTTCTTTTGGGATTGAATTAAGGAATTTTCGAATAAATAATCCGGTACTAGAATCAATATTTTTATACTTGATTAAAGAAAATACGTAATTACTGTATTTTTGACACTCTGCTTGCGAGATTGATTTAAGTACATTTATTTTTTTCTGTGTACGAGTATTTACTGTATAGCAAGCATACATTAGAAGTAAATGCGCAATAAAAGATGTTTTCAAATATTTTCTTTATACTTAAATGCATACAATACACATTTATTTCTACTCAAATATTTGAATTTATTTATTTCATAGATTGTTGTATCACAATCCAATAGAAACTTGAAAATGAAAAATGCATACATAAACTTGTTATTATTGTTGTTGTATGCATTTGTTGCTGTTGTTGTTTAAGAAAATAATGCAGGTCTTTTTGTTTGTAGTTCTAACGGTATTCTCAAATATTAAATGAAAATCGATGGAACTTGTATCTTTTCCTCTCGCATTAAAGAAAGTTTATGGTCATATTTTATTGTTGTTAAGTTTTACTTTTAAAAAGTTCAATTGTATTAAATACTCACACAATTCGTATGTATGTAAATGTATGTATGTATGTAAATGATTTGAAAAAGAAGAAGCATTTTACAGTAACCTTAGGTCATTCATTTGTGTCCACTTAATTTCAATAAATCGTTAACAAAGGGTGTTCGAAAAAAAGCTGTTTAAAACATTTATAAGCTTTTAAGCTCTGTACAGACGGTTGTCAGATCTAACAATATTGTCAGTAAAATGTGTTCAAAATTTCTTACAACCGTCTGAACTAACAATTTTTGTCTGACAACATTGCCAGAAAAACCATTGTCATTAAATTGTTATACTACAATATATCAAAAAATTGTCAGACATCTGACAATCGTGAGAATACAATTCGCTTTCATTGCCAGGTAATTGTCAGACAATTTTTCATTGTCAGATGTTTGAGTTTTGTGAATCTGACAATTTTTTCATTGTCAGTAAATAAACAAGCAAAAGCTTTTATTACAGTCGAATTCGGATAAGATTGCTTAACTGAAAATAAAAATTTGTATTTAGTTTTTTCTATCAATTTCAAAGCATTTACTATGGCTTAAAAAAATCCGCTTAAAAGTAACCCCGTTTAATTGAAACATATTTCGGTTAAGGTACGGTCACATCTGTCAAACATTTGCCCAAAAAAGTGTAACCACTAAATATTAATGACAAAATTTTTGATTGAGATACCTGTTTATTACGTTAAACAGTTTCCTATATAATTTATAGAAAATGTAATAGAATCTTATCTTATTAGATGCTGTTTAACTGAATAAATAAATGCATAAATCAAAAAGTTTTTCATTGGTATTTAGTGGTTACGCTTTTTTGGGCAAATGTTTGACAGATGTGACCGTACCTTTAGAAATAAGATAATTTATATAAAACAAACACCACTTAAAAGAAAACATTATTAATTTACTGGCAACGAAATACTTTTTAGCGACTGCTCATTTCAATTAAATATAATTAACTATTTATTATTTTCAAATATAGTTACAAGCTTATATTTCAGTTTTTAAAATGAATCTGAAATGAAAAACATAAATTTTCGCTTAGCCGAATCCGACTGTATTCTCTTTCTCTTAAAAGTATTCTATACATTTCATGGTGTTTATGCTCTCTGAGAGAATCTGGCAATTATTGTTATATCTAACAACTGTGTAAACAGACAATTTATTGACTTACAACGTTGCTAGATAAATTTATTGTCTGACAATAAATTAAAAGCTTTTCTTACAACCGTGTGAACTGACAATAAAGCTTGTGCTGGCAATTATTTATTGTCAGTACATTGCCAGCAAATTGTTAGATCTGACAATATTGTTAGATCTGACAACCGTCTGTACAGAGCTTTAGTTTTATTATTAATTAATACTCAATTGACCATTTAACTATAAGGTGATTTTTTTGGAGTTTACCTTTTCAGCGTAGGAATTATCATATGGTTAAATTTCCCTCCTAATGAAATAAATTAAATAATAAAAAAAAATCACATTAAATAATTCTGTGGAAAGAAGCGTCTTCAATGAAAAACGCAATTCGAACAGATCAGAGTATCGATGTAACTGCTCCTAAACTCAACATAATTCATTTCTATCTTATATTTTATATATATATTTATACTTTTTCAAGAAAATTTATAGGACAATCTTGCAAAGCGAACCACTTCAACCAAAAACAAATAAAGTTTTGAAAATTTATCCTTAAATGAAGAACTTATCAATATACCGGGTGGGATAGGGGAGCACATGTGTACCCAAGTTTCTTAAACAAATTTTAAGTGAGTAAACTACAAGCAACACCGTTGAAATAAAAAGAAAGAATTAAAAAAACCCAGCAGCGGAAAAATATTCTATGCTGATGCTGATGGCGTCTACATCGCCGATATGTCCATCTCATTTTGGGCTTTATTCGAGTACGAGTCCCAATTAAAATTTAGATTTTTCTTATTTCATCAACTTTTTCATCTTTAAGATTTAAAATTGAAAGCGTATTATTGTAAAGTCTATCAAAATGTTTTTCTTTCTTTTACACACACCGTGTGATTTTTATGGTTTGCTTTAAATTAAAAAAAAAAAAAAAAACTTTGTGAACCATAGAAATTAAATATGGAAAAAAGAAATTCCACCTTTCATATAATGGCTCAACGTTGTGATTTGCTAGCAGTTACTTACTGGTGGCGATTTTATGATTTTTTTTTTTTTATTTTCTCATTTAAAAATTAAAAATAAAAGTGAAAATCCTTTCGCTTTTAGCAAATGATAGATCATGTAGAAGAAGAAAAACAAAATAATAATAATAATAATAATGGTCAATAGTAAATTATTTATGTACAAATATTCGCAGTAAACTAAAATGATGTTTTATTAAGAAAATTAAATAGACATAAAAAATTAGAAAAACAAAACAGTTCGAAACAAGTATTCGCAATTGGTTGTGGGGCTTGCCAAAGTTTAATATTTCACGATCACCGTTAAAATGTATTATTAATATTTGTATCTATGTACCCTCAATTTGCAGTGAGTCTTAAACTGCGCATTAAATATTGCACCACGTTCCTAAAATTTTTGACGGAGGAGTTCTTTTTTCAAATAATTTTTATATCCTGAACTTTAAATTTATATGTATATGTTTTTTTTTAATATCAAGGCAAATTCATAACAAGTGATCTCGAGAGGTCAGGAAATTGTTTTCGCCTTGTTTCGTCCCTTGTATTTGTCATTCAGTTGCGTTGTCAAATGCCTTCTTGACACAGTGTTCGGTACATTATTTTTTTCACAATGGAAGTATATTTTTTTTTAAGCGAATTGAGGCGAGTCAACCTGTCGACTTGCTGTAATATTTTGAAAACTAATTTTATGACATTCTATATTTTCAAGGCATATACAAGGCGAATTCATACAAGGTGGTCTCAATAGCACAGCTGCTTTCGCTTGTATTTTTGGTCTCTGAGATGTTAAAATACATTTTTCCGTACATTTATTTGACATCACAGTTACGCATTTTTTTAAGGCAAATTGAGGAACTCTTTTGACAGATTACGTGGTCGAAATATGTACATGTATCAAACAAGTTCTATGGCTGCTTTTCAATTTAATTTTTAAATTTCATTTATTTCTTTGGGCTTGAGACATCGGTAAAGCGGCGACTTAAGAGATATCGGTGTCGAAAAATTTCGAAAAAAAAACTTTTATATTTTATTAGTGTAAAACTTTTGGTGAAATTGATTTTCATGACTCGGTTACTTCTTTTGAATTTGGAAGATTGCATCAGATGCAGCAAGCTTTCTTTAATGGTTGCACTTACTGGGAAGTTCCTAGAATGATCCACAATCCCATAGTTGTTTTCTTAACATTATGAACATAATTAATCTGAATTAATATCACTTTATAATTTCATTCAGGGAAATCCAGACAGGGAAGGTATTTTTTTACTTTGAATACAGACAAATTTAAAATTTTAAATGCATTCGTTTTAAATCGATAGAAAAGAATAATAATCGGTGTCTCAGTAAGAATGTACATTTTCAAGTTTATGCGTTGTTAATTCGTAAAGAGCTTCATTTTTAATAATCGGAATAAGCACTTGTGACAGCTGCCAAATTTCTGAGTTGCCTTTTGCACAAAAAAAATACACTAAATTTAAAAAGTGCACTCTTACTGAGACGTCTTTGTAATACTGCTAAGGCTGCAGCCATGCTGCATAATTTTAATTAAGTTCTAACTAAATTCATTTAATAGCCATACGGGTGTATCTTTTGTCACATCAAAAAAAAAAGCTATAGTGCAGATTTCTGATGTGAAAACAACTTTTATTCGTAGACGTTTTTAATTAATTTTTATTGCACCGCAGCAACATAATTTAAATTTAGAAAAATTAAATACAAAACTATTGAAATATGATGTCAACATAACAGAAAAAAACATTCTTAGAACCACTGTAGCTATTGATTACTTTGTTGTTAACTCTATCTAAATGTCTAACAAACAACTATCTTTGAAGTGTAATTTAAGCAACTTACTAACTAACAATTTTACGAAATGCTGAAATAGGAGAAGGTGTGTGTGCTGTTCATTATTGTCTGACTGCTGCTGTTGTTTCTTTTTTCACACAAAATATTTTGCTAATTTTGTTTAACTCGTTTTATCGTACAATTTGTTTTTTGTTGCTGTTTTGTTGTTGTTGTTTGCTTCTACACCTAAAAGAAAATCGTACGTATATACAAGAAAAATACATTTAAATTAAACTTTCTTTGACAACAAATCTTCAAGGCAACAAACATGGCATGTTAATAAACTTATTAAACAAAATGCAACAGAAAAATGTTTAAAGAAAAACTACAACTGTCAGACACAATTAAATGAAACAAAAAATTAACTTTGAAGATAATTTATACTTAAATATTATGGCTTATAAAGTTTGAAAAATTATTTAATACAACTCGAATAGTTGCAATTTATTTGAAGGTCCTTCGCAGAACTTGTTTGTTCACAAAACAGCTAAGGATTTTTTTGTTTATGATGATTTGGCAGGAAAGATACATAATTTTATAACATCTTGTTGTTTTCTGTTTTCTTGTTGCGCACATAAAGTGAATGAACTTTAATTATTTAAGTCACAGAAAAGTTGGCTGGTATTTTGTAGGTGTCTTGCACCACTATTGCGGTTACAACTCTACACCAACTTTTAAACAGCTCTTAAAGTGAAACAGCTGATAGTGATTTTGAACTTGGCCTATTGCATGAAATTAAAACAAAAAAAAAGGTGCTCTATTATTAACAAAAACATTTCTCTTTCAGTGCTTCATTTTATCACTTTTTGCTTTGGTTTTTTTACACTTTTCTTATGATTATGCCTGCAACTTGATACCTTTAATTCATATCTTTACTAAGCTTGTCTTGTAGATACATAATGGATATATATGCAGTTTGTAGTTGCCCTGACAGAAACATTTCTTTGGTAATAAAATTAAATGTTTTCATCAAATTGTGTGAATATTTTCGTAACAATCTTGTCTTTATTTGTTGACTTATTTTTATGAAAACAAAACTAAGTATGAGTATATGTTTGTTAACATGGCCATAGGAAAAACAACACACAAAAAAATATATATGAAAAATTGAAGTAAAAAATGTTAATTGTTTAGTGAATATGTAGTTGACGTTGTTGCTATTGTTGCTGTTGTTGCTGTTGTTGGTATCTAGATTGTTGTTTTATTAAGACTTACTGACATACTTTCACACCGACTTCTTTCTGTTTTGGCGCTGCTTCTTTAAGCAACTACTTTTATATTTTGAAAGTGTTTATTATCATTTAGTTTTTCACTTGTCTGCCACAACAGCACAACAGATTTACTTACATTCCTTCTGATTTTTTTCATTCACTGCAAATAAAAAAGAAGTGTGAAAAAACAATAGATATAAAAGATTTGTCAAATCTAATAAACAAACAATTTGTAAAATTAATAATAAAAATTTTACTTTTATCAATTGTTATACCTTAATAGAGAAAGGCCCTAACTTATGTTTTTTTAATTCTCGGTTTTTGGCTTATTTTTATAACGTAGAGGATTAACTATCAAAAAATGAATATGACATATGGAAAAAAATGAGTTAGGGCCTTTCTATATGTATCTTTTTATCTTTAACTATTATACTTTTGTTATTTTGTCAAACAGTTTCGTTATTCCTTTCAGTTTTCATTAGTTCAATGAATTATTAAAAATTTTTTGCACAACTTATCGTTTGTAGTTTTAGTGAAATGTTAATTTTTTCTAAGACTGAACACAACTCGTTTTTAATTTAATTTAATTCAATTTCAATCTTTTATTAATTTATATAGTTTTGTGTCTTTTAGTTTATATTGCTTAATATTTTTTTATGCAATATATTAAAATATTATTATAATTTTATGTAAACTTTTATTTGTTAATTGTAAGTGACCACAAAAAAAGGTGATACTCTTTTTTCGATGTACGATATTAGGAATGAAAGTTTCTTACCAGAGAGTTGGAAGGAGTTGAAGAGAAAGTACATCAGAAACAGATTTTAAAAATTGCCAAAGAAGCTAAATCATCATCAAGATTATTTGTTATGGATCAGCTAATCTATATACTGTATTGCTAAATAGCAACTCATCAGTTGATCATTGCCATCATGTTTGAAAAGTACTCAAACTCATTTGCTTATAAACCAACTTCCAATTAAGAAATGGGAGTTAAAAATCTACAAGCAACACAGCAAACAATTTTTATCTGATATAAATCTGTTTATTTTTCTTACAACCTTTATACAATTATACCCTTATATACATTGTGCAATTTTGTTGCATGCAATTTTCCTTTTATGTGAGAGTTTTGAAATAGAAATGTATACATTTTATATATCGAATCTTTTTTTTCCCAGTTACATGCAATAAAGTTGAGTAGTGTAAATACGGTATTAGTCTGCTTTTCATTGTCAATGAAAGTATTTGTAAGGCAAAACCAAAAAATAAACCTCCATTTTACAAAATAAATCATTTTATTGGAGTACTCAAGAACCTATAACAAATAATTTTTATTTTGAATAAATGATAAAGTGTTATGTTTTACAAAATACATATTATAGAAAAATGATTTTGTAAATTTAAGGAAATACTATTTTAGCTGGTAACTGGACAAGAAACTAAAAATTTTGACAATGCAGGCGATTCCATGCTATCTGGCAACCCCAGTCTGTACAGTAACGCTCCAGGGGGGGAGGGGGGGTTAAAGATTTGTTACGGATTGGAAATTTTGCACTGAAAAATTAGTAAAAAACGAAACGAAGGGGGGGGGGGGGGGTGGTGAAGAAATCTCTAAAAACAGCGTTACGTAATATGTGCACAGCCCCTTGTGACCATTTTTAAAATTATCGTGTTTGTGTTGCCATGGATTATCACTACGGTGATCATCCATCCTTTTTTAAAAAGAACAGTCTCTTTTTTGACACAACGTCCTTTTAAATTTAAACAAAATAAAAAGTCCTTTTTTGTCTTTTCTCTTTGATGGCTAATGTTCTTCTTAAGTTTCCAAAATTAAAAGTTTTATTTTCTCAAAATACCGAAATTTTTAACTCAATACAATATAAATTTATAACCACCCAAGACAGGAATTGCCTGGCAACACTGAAAAGTATATGTTCAACGTGTCAAATTTGCTGTCGGCTTTCAAATGGACTGTGCAGAATTTAAATTGTTTTTATTAAATATCATTGATAAAATAAAAAAAATACATTCTTCAGAAAAATATCAATAATAGATAATTATCTACTAGGATTATAATCCTTAAACTATTGTTTTTAGTTATTTTAATTTATTGAATTTTGTTATTTTTGTATTATTGGCTAAATTTAATTTCTTTGTTAATTTTGATTAATTAATTAATTTTTTGTTTTAACATCGTGTGATCTTCTAGGCATATTTAATTTCTGTTTTAAACATTAAAATAAGTACATACATTGTTTGAATTATATTTTTATTTTATTGATATAAAATATATCTACAATGTAATTAAGTTAATACCAATAATTTTTAATTAATTTTGAGTGTCCTTTTTTTTACGAAAAATATGGTCACCGTAATTATCACGTGTGTGTGCAAAGTGGTTATAAATTATAATTTGCGAATTCACACTGTAGTAATAAAGTCATATGTCATAAAATAATAGCACACCAAAATATAACAAGTGTGAATACCCTGTCATAATCTAGTGTGCTTTGTCATAATTGTGTCACTTGATAAAAACAAAAACATTTAAAAATGCCATTTCATTTTTTTGGACAGCGGCAAGTGGAAAAACTTTCACAAGCTGCCAGGCAGATAACTTACACAAGCACATATTTTATTCTTGTATTGTTAATAAGTAGCGACGAATTGTTAATAGTATCGCCGGCTCGATTAAAGAGTTTCAGCTGCTCGACTAAGGTTTCTACTGTTTTATGACAAACCATAAACATACCTCAAAAAGTCTTATGTAATCGTATATGGCTTTTTTGCTTGAAGCACAGCAACAATTTTTTTAAACTATTGTAAAATAATAAGACATTATGACAATATAACTACAGTGTGAACACCCCAAATATATTCTTTTAACTTATTTGCCAAATTATGCGTAATAATAATAATTGAGAGTTGTGTTGGCTGAAGTCGTTAGGATGTTGACTACTAACCAAACTATGACGTAAGACGTGGATTTAATCCCTGGTCAGGGCAAGACATCAACATCATGAATTTCTCTAATGTGCATTAGTGTACCTCCGGAGTACAATGCAATGCATTGGGTCAGGACTTACGGAAAGGGATACGGTAGAGAAGATAGATGTTGAAAATGAACAAGGCTTAACTTTTATATTTTGATTATTGTTTAATAAATGTAACGATCCTTAGCCTTATATAAAAATTGTATTTTTGACCATATATTTCCTTGCAAAATATAGTAATAGATAAATTTTAATACATTTACTTAATGATAAAAGTATATAAAGAAATACAAATGTAACTCAAAATATTCGAAACAACATTTGTTACATAACCCCACATAATAATTTCAAAAAAATTTGCATTTAAAGAATACAAAAAAGGCAAACAGCTAAATGAATTAAAATTTAATTATTTAAAAATATTTTTTTGCTGCTGGCTCTCCAAGGTTAATTACCTATTCGCATTTAAATTCTAGTAGCAACGCAATGGCCTCAACTAAACCAACCACAAAATGCGGGCTTAAAATTCTGCATAATTTTTGACAATTTTTCTACACCTGGATGATTTCAACTTAAGCAACACTTTCATTAATAATGGTGCTAATGAAAATTATACAAACACATATTTACGACAAAGGTCATCGTTTATTTGCTTAAACAATTTCATACACAGAGACAATAAGTTATTCATCATTTTTTAACTTCATTTATAAAGTTTTGAAATTTTTCTTAAAACTGAATGAGAACTTTTGTCACATTTTTGTTCCACATCAATGATTTTGGATTGTTAAACATGTAAATGAGTTTAAATAACATTTCATGATTTATTTATTTTTCTTTTTAGTGTTCAACTTGGTGTGAAATTTGTTAATTGTTTACAATGCGATTGATTGTTAATGTCATTATGCCACCTGCCACTTGTGTGTCTTCGATGAACTTGTAACCTTTTTTCAATATCTTGTGTTAGTGATTATTTTTGAAAATTGTCACTCTTAATTATTATTTTTTTGTGTCGTTTTGTCAATGAACCTGGAAATTGTTTATTGCTGTATTTTGTAAAGTGTTTAATGTTTTTTATGATTGATTCAAGTTCATTTCAGGGATATTCGGATAAACATTTTTAATCACAACTCGAACTTCATTTCATTTCTTAAAATTCATTTTCATGGAGATTACGCCATTTCTTATATATTTTCTAAAGCAATATGTTTATATATTCATATATTTTCACATAACTGAACAAAATATTAAAAATTGACTTTTTGTTAAGTAATGATGTAATTAACATATTTTAAGAAATAATTATTTTAGTAACAAAAACTTTAAATATATAATTATACTAGATGATTGTCCGGCTTCGCCCGGAAGCTATTTTCTTATATGTGGGAACCATTCTTTCCACTCATCAACCCATTTTTCCAATTTTGACAGGCGGACGTAGCACCCAGTGTAGCCAGGTGTGAGGATTTTCCCCCAAATTGGGGATTTTAGCTGATTTTTGGACAGATTATCGTGGGGGAGGGATTTGGGGGTTTTTCGTTTTCAGTATACCTGTTATCGATTTTGCTTTATTTTACCATTTTCTTTCATACACATATTTACATATATGTTTATGTATCTTGGCGTTCTTCTTCTCCATATTCGATGGTATCGAGGATGTTGGATTTTATAACAATTTGTTCAAAATTTTTAAAACCAGAATTTATTGAATTCGATATTGCCAAAATGGATGTACTAATTGACGATAAGGAAAGTGATTTGGATATTGCTGAAATTTATGTTGGAATAGAATGTTCAAAGGTATTAGAAGCAGAATGAGTTCAAACAAATTTTTTTTAGATTATTTAACTGTACAAGCAAAATAAATGCTTAAAATATTCACTGAGAGTATGGAAAATTTTGAGTTATTTATAAATTTACAAGTCGAAAGCATAGAAAAAGAATAAATTTGATTTCGTGTATGGAATTTTAAAATATTCTATGGATTCAAAAGTTCCATTAAGCACATACGAATGCATTAGCTTAAATAAATGTATGTAATTAAATTAATAAAAAAATAGTTTTTTATGATGCTTAATATATGTAAATATATTTATTGGGGACAAAATTGGGGATTTTCAGTTTTAAACTGGGGATTTTTGGGGACAACACTCTTTAATTTGGGGACATTAGACAATATTTACCTGGCTACACTGGTAGCACCATATGTGCTTCAACAACATAAATAAATAACAAAATTATTACTTGAAATACTTGAAATACGTACGATGACGCTTCTCGTAAATGAGGCGGGCATAGCGCCATCTGTCATTCAACAGCAAAAAATAATTTTGTTCTGTTTGAAATACGAATTGGGTTAATAGTTTAGTAAATACTCCTCCCTCCCCTCGTCGTGCCCCTAGCGGTTTAAAATATACTTTAAAACCTATTCTCATACCTACCAAATATGAATAAAAAATTTCATCAAAATTGGTCGAGCCGTTTCGGAGGAGTTCGATAACAAACATCCTTACACGATATATTTATATATTAAAAATATAAATAATACTAAATTTATAAATTATTTTGCTAAATATACTGGATAAGATTGTAGGTGTTGGTTTTACTTTAAAAATTTAATAAATTTGAGTGAAAAATTTGTTTATTAGTGTTGAAAAAATTAAAACTTTTGAAGTTATGATCATCTTTTTTTTTTTTAAATTAGGACCAGCACTCAGGGGGTGACCCCTACGTATGCACTGCACTGTGCCGGAACTCAGGAAGAGGGATAGGGTAGAGAAGATAGATGTTGAAAATTTAGAAGACTTAACTCTTTCACAACTCTGCTTTGCGCGTTATGTTAATTTTTAAGGCAGTGTTGAGGCGCCTCCGGTGTTAAGTAGACGCATTAACTATGTTAAGCTGTATTAGCAGGCATTTTATTAATTGTTTTACTTCGCCGATGTTTCTGCTAACCGACGAAGGAGGGCGATGTTGTGTACATTAGCTTGGAAAGCATCAATCGCTGTCGGAACAGTTTTTTAGTGACCAGTTCTATGCCTTCATCACTTAAATAGTCCGACAACAATTAATACAATGTCTCAGTAATGTACATTAGAGAAATTATTGATGTTGATTGACTTGCTTTGGGCAGGATTTGAACCCAGGCCCCAAGTCATTGTTTGCTTAGTAGTCAACGCGCTAACCACTTCACCCAACACCACCCTCGATCTTTGTATGTAGATATATATATATAAAAGTGAATGTTTGTCTGCTATGGACTCCTAAAGTGAACCAATCTTCCTGAAATTTTCCCAGAATATTTGCTACAGTAGTTATTGTTTTGATATCTTAATTGCGAGTGACACTTCCCATTCACAGGAACTATTTATTTGATGATGTTAAAGGAACTAATGCAGCTAAATAATACAAAATTTTGTGCGCGTTTCGGATTATATATTTGTCTTAATGAAAATTTATTGAAAATTGGCCTAGTGGGTGTGGCACCTCCTTCACAATAATTTTTATATATATTGGGAACTAATGCTTTCCAGAAAAGAGCGCTTGATTTGAACATATGGGTGTAGCACCTCTCACAACGAAGAAATATTTACTTTGAGGAAAGTCAAAGAATATAGTTTTTCCAAAAGCGTTGGCATGATTTTATTATTATCACAATAATTTAAACTAATTAATTATAAATATACCAAATATATTTAAAATAAATTACATTTAAAAAATGTATTCTTCATTTCAAGACAAAAAGTATATGGTGAGCGTAGCACGCCGTGTCTTTGCTAGTAAAATATATATGTATGTTTGTTCAAAGGTTTTTGTCTTAAGTCTTTTGTTTTCTACATGGGACATGATTACATATGAAAATATTTCATTAAACAAACAAAATAGCTAAGCCAATAATATCTAATTAATGAAATAAAAACTATTTTTAAAGTAATTAAAATTCAATTATCTTCTATAAAAAAATTAAAAACCTCTTAAGTATTTATTAATGCAACAACAATCATTTATACATTTAACTAAATACATGAATTAGAAACCACCAAATATCATAATTATAATTTGAGCTTGATTTCCAATAATTACAATTTAAAAAAATCTAAAATAATTACACAGTCAGCGGAAACCATTGAAGTGTAGGTACATGACCTTTTAATAGTAACCACGAGCACAGTAGCTTCTGCCAGCTTTCCAACAAATAATTTCAAAACTAATAGTTACATTTAATATTAATAAGCGTTGGCTGAAACTAGTTACGATTCACCCCCAGCCCTTCCACTAGCTCTAACGTTTGCTTTGCGCAATTTTTGTTTCTTGTGTCACAAATTCGATGGCTTAGAACAAACAATTTTCTGTTTGGTAATATTTGTAAAAACAATACAAATTTGGAAAATGTGAATGATCGTGTTAATGGCGCGTGCGCAGCCGACTGAAACGCATTTGATGTTTTTTTTTTTTTATTTGAAAAAGACAAGGGAATATTAGCCACTGTATGACCGAACAAAGAGAATAAATGTGGAAAAGAGGCAAAACGAGTTGATGTAATTTGTGTTTTAATATTTGTTGAACATAATTTTTTTTTCCTGATGATCACTCAACTATAAGGATAAGCTCACATGTTCTGAAAATATGTATGCATGTTTGCATATATTTTGTGCATAAAAAGTTTAAGAATTTTTTTGTCGGTAGACAATTGTAAAATGCGATTGTTGAAAACAATCTGATTTTAATTTGAGCTTGATTTGTGCTTTAAACTAACCAACAGTAAGATTGTGTTGGAAACGCTAAAAACTATAAATTTTATTGACAAAAATATACTAAAGCAATGATTTAAAAGCCAACAATATTTCTTCAAACCAAATAAATATTATTATTTACTCAATAGGTACCTCACTTTTCATAAAAACTTTACAAACTTCTGTGCTTTTTAATGGCGATTAGGCCACGCCTTCATAGCCTACTATAATTAAGAGTGGCGAAACCTTTTATGTTATGAATTTTCCTTATTTCCATACTTGTTAATTTGTTTCATCTGTTTTCTTTGTTACATCAATTCAATGCCAATTGACTTTTTTGTTATAATATTATCGCCCTTGAATATATAAGATATTTGTTTAAAGTTTTATTGCCATTGTTTTAGTGTTTGCTTTACAATGCAGCCAAATATAAAAAAAATAAAATTCATTTTAAATAAAAGTAAACGTTTTAAATATGCCTTATTAATACTTGAGGGCTATTAACTTAATTAATGTTTTTATATTAATTTTCAGTGGACTTTGCATGCAGTGTGTTGCACACTATTTATAAGTTTATTTTTGGATGCACACAAACAATGTTGCCATTTAAAATTATTTACTGCTAGATTCAATAGTTTTTTTTCTTCTTTTTAATTAGGGTTGTCAAACGTTGTTTAATAAATGACTTTAATTATTTTGAACTGTTTATTATGTGTATATTTTAATAGGCTACAGTTCGTAATGTAATGAATAATATTTCAAGCAACCAAGGAAATTTTTAATATCCAACATCACTTAGATTTTAACATACACGCCTGAATAGAACAAACGTTGTTTTCGGTATAGCCTCTAAAAATCAACATAGTTTTATTTGTTTACTGTTTTCGCTGGTAGTAGCACTGGCTACAAACATCAGCAGATTTTTCATCTATTAATATTTATGGCATGAAAATTTGTAAAAGGTAGAGGTTGAAGAAAAGTCTGCAAGTAAATTGAGAGATAATAAATCTTTTCTAATCATCATAATATTATATAAAAATTATATAAAATATTTAACGAGATCATTGCTACTAATCATAAAACATTCTAGAGTAGCTTTATGAATAACAAATATTAAACAAATAATGTTAAAAGTATTGTAAAGTAATATTAAAATTGTTAAAAAAGTATTTAAGAAACGAAAATTAGTGCAGTAAAAACAAACAAATTTAGTAAAACAAACAAAAAGAATTATAAACAGACAACGAACAACAAAATTTTAAATAAAATAATGAGGCACTTGATGAGCGAAAGACTGAGTAAAACGACAAATACATTCATAAAAAATTCCACACACACAGTTAACAAGTCAAAGAGCAAAATATATGAACCAAAAACTAAACATTTTTAAATATTAAATACATTTCACTCTGTTGAAAATATGAAAAACAAAACAAGTCGAGTATAACAAAACTTTATTTACTGCATCAAATGTAAATTTAAGGTTTATATCAATCTAGCAGAGGGGTTTTGCATACCTTTTCAAAAATATTTGTCATCATTTTTTGAAAACACGTTACAACGAACAGACGTCCACTCTGTTCGCTCGGCTAACAAAGAAATGAACAAGTGCGCGAACCGCAGCAAAACAAAACAAATAAATACACGCACACTCAAATACCCGTATTAATAAAACGGAAACCCAAAAATCATAGACCGGAAACTAATAATGAGTTTAGAATGAAAATTATTAAATATGTATTATAAAAAAATAACAAAAAATCAAAGAAGAAAAGATAGACGAAACCCTAAAAAGGAACACACCACCAAAAAAGTGTAGTTGAAAATTACAAAGTTGATTTTAATTAGATTATGTCCCGCCGTGAGAGTTTTCTATTTAGCAAAATAACAGCAACAAAGAATATATCAACTACTGCTCCGGTAACATTGTGGCATGGAGCACAGTATGCAGCCTCAACAAAAGAAGTGGAATTATTGCGTAGTGAATATGGTTTAGATACACGCATGTTAGAAAAGAAATTGGTGCCACGTTACAAATTGTATCATAAACCACAAGTCAGTTGTAAAAATAAGTTGGTCAATTCTCCATTGACGTGCAAGAAAGAAGACAATAATAGTCAACAGTCGGCAGCTTCTTACACAGCAACAACAAAAACAAAAACAACAACAACAACGACAACAACATCCTCCTCCTCCACCTTAACAGGTTCATCTTCTGATTGGATTTTATGCTATAACAAAGCCGAGGAAAACTTCCATCCCTGGTCCTCTTTGGGTGAAAATTGTGACAAACGTTTTAATCAATTTGATTTAGTACCCTGGCGAAAGCATCGTTCTAATTTGGACTTGCACACATTAACGGATTACAGTGTTTCGCCGCTTAATATTAGTACAAAATCTTTAACGCGTTTAGAAAAACTAGAATTAAAACAGAATCGTCGCGAAATAAAACGGGCCAATTTAAAAGCGACTCAAGCGCGTTTAAAACGTTTTGTGCGCGTTCGTCTAATATTTTCCATTGAATTGCGTCACAAAAGAATGGAATTACTTAAACAGACTGCCTTAAGGCCACGCGTCTTTGAACAAAAAGTCTCCTTAAGTGAATGTGATGCGGCTGAATATGAACGCATTTTATTCAATGCCCACTCTAGTGTTGAAGATCATTTGGGTTATTTTAGTAAACGCAGCTTAGGAGGAGCCGAAGACACTGCGACACATACGAAGAATGCAGGTCTTAATTTAAAACCTGTAGAACATATTAATTTTACAACAAGCGAAACAGATTCATCATACAACTCTCTGTTGAAGATGCCACCAACATCAGTGGAAATGTTGTTAATAAATAAGCAAGTGCCATGTGTTAAGTGTCGCGATATTGCCATAAAATTAAGGTAAAGAAGAAGAAAAAGAAAATTGTTTAAAACAAAAACATGAAAGAAATTAATTTTAAGCACTTGTAAAACAGACGATTAAATTTGGTTTACGCAAAACATGATTGTGAAAAAAAAAATAGACACATTTAAAGGGAAGGTGTACCACATGAAATTAAAATATTTATTAGGCACAAATTATAAAAATAATAATTAATAGATATACGAGTTTTTAAATGGAAAAGAGCATTAAAAGCGCTGTAAAAATACAAACTCATTAATACTTAATTTGTCCACATCTTTTGCCATGAATATTTCCCATACTGCCAAAACACTCTAAAAATAATTTTTCAACATCAAACGTTTTAAAATTGCTAAAGAGCTGTTATTAGTGTAGTTAATAAATACATAAATGATCTAAAATTAATACATGTATGATATACATACATACATACATGTGAGTACATATACATACCAGAAAAAAAAATATTACAAAATAAATTCAAGATCTAAATTTAAATAACAAAAAAGAAAAATATGGGATACGGTTCGCCTTGTGGGTCATTCCTGGTACTTCTCGCAAAGCTTAACCCTTATATACAATTTGCGGCAACTTTCGCTGTCTTTTAAGTTAAAAAAAGTAGTCGAATCAATGCAAATCCTTTTGCATCTAAAGTTTAACATAAATTCCAAAAAATATGTTTGTGTCAGAACTAAGGGCAGGGGATAGGAAAGAGTAGATAGATGTGAAAATGAAAACCCTGCTATTTCAAGTTTTATTACTTTTTTCTGAATCTGTATGATCATCCAGTTTACTAATTGTTTTACTTCGCCGACGATTCTGCTAATCGATGAAGGAAAGGGTGTTGTGATGAGCATTAGCTGGGAACTGTGTCAATAAGTGTTATGCCTTCATCACTTAAACAATCTAACAACAATTAATACAATGCTACACTAATGCACAAGCAGAAATATCAGCCATAAAAGGAGTAGTAAACTGGGTAAGGTAGTCTCTATCGGGCGTTTATACAACTTCCGATTTGTTGTATGAATGTCGAATGTTTTTAAAAGAGATTGCGAGACACTCAAGCCTGGAATTATTCTGGGTACTAGGGTACAGCGATATTGTTGCGGACGAACTGGCCAAATCCGAAGCACAAATGTCTATGCGAGAAAAGAATATAATGGTTGGCGGCCCGTAGAAAAGCTGCCAAAAGTTGTACATCCTCTGTATTTGCCCAGCTCTCGCTCTCTCTGTAGAAAGGGTGGCTTCTTTGCGTAGTTAGTCCTCTGCTGAGAGAGATATAGCATCGCTATGTGATTGCAATATTAGGAGGATAAACTTGTTTATCCGGTCGTCGGGTTGGTTTACGACTGACCCCAAAGGGAATGTGTAGATGAAATACATATCATCACACTTTCCGCTGGAGTTAACAAAAAGGGACCATTAGGATTCAACCTGTGCAACACAACATAACACACTAATTCATATTAGAGAAATTTATGATGTTGATTGACTTTGTCTTGACTACGGATCGAATACAGGTCCTAAGTCATAGTTAGCTTAATAGTCAATGCACAAACCACTTTACCCAACACCACTCTCGATGCCACTTCACTGATTTTGATCAGACTAACAGCATTTGACGCAGTTTATCAGGCTTAAAAACAAAAATGAATTTTGAAAATTGACTCGTGAAGGGCTTTTAGATTTATGAATATAAAGCGTTTTGTTTGAAATTTTTTGACAACGATAGATATTTGTCGAACAAATCGAGCGATGTTTATCAAAGTTTTTGCAATGACCGTTGCTTTTTGGGCTGAAGAGTTGATAAGATTGAAACTGGTGGGCCGATGCCGATTCAATACCTTTTACACAAATAGACCTTATTACAAAAATAGTTATGTTTTGATCATTACAGTTTCATGCAAAATTGCAACTAAATCAATTAGGGCTTTCTACATGAGACCAACGATATGTTTATGCTAGATAATTTATGTAATATGTTTTCAATTCAATTAATTTTTTTGGGTATACTCGTCTAAATCTGCTTGAAATTTTGCATTCATATCACAGAGTACAAAAAAGAGAGACCATTAATAAAATAAATAAAATTTTAATTTAAAATGCAAACAATACTTCTGCATTCGTTCACACAATAAATAAACAAGCCAACGATTTCGTCATTACCAAAATTTATTAACGGTTTTCTGTTAAATGTTTTCTTTAAATCTGTTGGGTTTTGTATGTGTCAGTATTTCACACATACATATTTATATAAATAAACGTCTAATTTGATCTGGCTGTGTCTAAGTTGTGTGTCTGAGATTTTTGTTTAAACTAAATTTCCAAACACACTTCTTTCACACACAATTATTGGCTTAAAAATTAAAACAAAACGTAAATCTTCTTTTGAATTTTAATGTTTAAAGTTTTTTTGTTGTCTTCTGAAAACTTAACAAATGCAAAAAGTGAAATGTTTACGAAAATTTGCATTATAAAATTTTTGTTTTTATTAACAGAAAATAAATTACAAAAAAAAATAGATAATAAATGAATTTATATTTTTTACCAAAAGCAGAAAAAAAGGAAAAAAAAAATTAATTGAAATTATATGGTAACACCTAATTAAATATTTATGTAATATAACAATTATCAAAAATGACTATATGTATGTATGTGAATATAAAGGGTTGCGCATTTAGAGGTAATTTTTGTTTGAACATAAAGAGAAAAAATTTTTAGTTTCAAAGAAAGGTTGTATAATTTTATATATTTTGTTAGCATTAAAATTGCAGAAGCAAAAATTGAACAGACAAAAAAATAATATAGAACAACCACTGTCTCATAATCAGAGTTGTTTACATTTGCATTAAAAAAGTTGAATATCATTCATGATTAATTAATTGCTCTGAGTTGATCAGTATGTAATCTTTTCATATAAATGGTTTGTGACTTTACTATTTTTTTGTCCCAATTAATTAGTAGACATTATTTTGCGTTAACTTAAACAAAAAAATTCTTCGGACAGTTCTTGTCCAAAAAATTTCAACAACATTTAATTTATAGGCAAGACAATTTCGTGATGGATTTTATGGCCACAGTATTCAACTGATTTTTACAAAATTTATACCAAATAAAAAATATTTATTCACAGAAGTGAACGATATTGGGGGTTACTGTGGGTTCAGTATTTTGGAAGCTATAAGCGTTTAAAGTTGCTACCAATACATTCACACGTGTTACTTGAATGTCATCTTTATTTTCACAGACAAAAAAGCGGCCAATGCTGAAATAAAGGGTGTATACAGTACATCCATCATGGTGATCGAATACTGGACATCTTTAAATAAGAGTACAAGAGTAATACAGGGCCATTAAAAAAACGCAACTATATTGCAGACAAAATTGCCAAAAAGACCGTATCATTGAGTAACTCGATGTTTTGTCACTATACTGGCGACAAAAACAATTTTAGCTTAAGTGACAAGCCTCTGTCACGAAAAAATACAAAGAATTATTCAATGCACTCTTAAAAAAAATTGATTTTGCTATAAATTCGTAGCGGTTCCGTGTGTGGCCATGAAATTGTAAGATATTATGCAAATGTTGCGAATTATTTCATTTATTACAAAAAAAAAATTAAAATTGAAAACCACGTCGCTTGCGGTTATGACTCGATATAATCTTGCTCAACTCCAGCGTCCAGGTCCACGTGTCAACCTACATCCTGCACAGGACACGTGACTTACTCAGGCTTGGTAAATGTCAATTTACAAAATTTAGTAACAGTGCTTACAGGACACTGGAGCATTAAGTCTCATGCCATAATGATGGATCTAAGCTGCAGAAGCTCTATTGATGAGGAGAAAGAAGAAACAGTTTTTCATCTTCTATGTCAATGACCGGAGCTAAATAGCATATTATTCTGGGCTCTCGCACTTTACCAGACCAAGACAGTCTGGAAAATATAGAGCCTATCAACCTAACCTCCTTCCTGATACGATCGGGATGGTTTGACACGGCGACCTACATCAAATTGATTAATCAATTAACTATGTGAATCACAAAGCGACCGAATAAACGGATCCAAGTGCGTTACCTCCTAAGTTGTGACGGCCCTCAAAACACAACCTAACTCAACCTTTTTCTGGTCAATACCTCAGTAATAAAAAACCATTTGCTAACTTAGCATAGTTAAAATTAATTCGAGTCATTCTTAATGCAACACGTGCCGCTAATTTACTTAAAAAGTTAAAAGTCAGTCTCATCTCAAAAAATACAAATTATAAAATAGGCTGTTTTGTAATAAGTGTTAAAGTTCAATTAGTTCGTTTAATTAAGCCAGAAGATAATAATTTCATGATGTACTACATATTAAAAATTGCAATAAAAAAACTATTTAAAAAATTAACTATTTTTTGTGCTAGTACGTACATACAAGTATTACGATATCATATTTACCTTGTATAGTGGGATAAAAGTCAGGGTGAGCAGAAAGAAAAACTAAAAAATTTGACCTCAATTTGTCAGAGTACAATATAATAAATGTGTTACAATTTAAAGATAAAAACGCTTCACAGATTTTAAGGCATTTGTACAGTTTTTCTGTTAAAAGAAATAAATATGAGATGAGACATCGTTCCAACAAGAAAAACTCTGGATTGTTTACAAAAACGCGTTGGTTTATCAATTGAAAAACCAAAAAGAAATTACGGCAAAACGGAATACTGTGACCTTTTCAAGATCAAATTAAAATTAAATTCATGGATAGCGAAAAAAATATATATAAACCACATAATGGTAATTGGATTAATATTCAAAAACTAACAGAATTAAAACCGGGAGAGATTTGCTCATGGCCCTCAAGTACAAAGCCATATTATTTCTGCTTTTAGTCGAATTTTTAAATTAAATATATAATCTTAAAGATATTTTCAAGCAATTTTTCATTAGACTCGCACAAAAAATTTGCTTCATCATACACGGAAAGAATAATTGCTTAATTTGTTCCAATTAATTGCTTAGTCAGAAAAAAAAATAATTTTCAATTAATATTTTAATTGAATCGGATAACATTAAAAAAAGTTATAAACCTCAGAAAATTTTTGTTTTTGCGTCTCAGGTGGTCAACTTTGTTTAAATAAAAAAGCCACTAAAACAGACACGCGTTATAAGGACTGACTTAACCCTTAAATATGTTTCACCAAGATCTCTTTAGCAGCACCAAATTTCCAGACTTGCAAACTTTTGTTTTACAAATGTCCCCACTGTGCATTGTTTCAAAGAAATTATTTGAAATATTTCAATTAAATTTGGAAGTAATAAAAAAAAATTTTTTTTTATTGAATAAATATTAAATAAATTAAAAGTATTTTCAATTAATGATGTTGAGGTAATACTACACATTTCGTAATTGATTGAAACTAATTAATTTTTTAATTGAATCATCGTTTTTGTAATTGATTCTTGTTTGTATTTTTTTTTTTTTTTTGTTTTTGTACAGCAAAATATTTATCTTTCGTTCGGCAAATTTTTCGCTTAAAATCAATTAACTTTTATAGATTTCTACAAAAAGTTTGTTTAATAAATTTCAAAAAATATGTAAAGAGTTTGCTTTAGTTAAATAGTGTGATTAATACTTTATTAAATCTTTAACAAATCTTTTAGTGAATATCATATTTCCCTTAACTGAAACAATTCAATGAAATTGTTAATCTGTACAAGTATTTTCTTTTTATTATAAAAATTTCCTTGAAGATTCGTTTCGAAACAAAATATTCACTAATTTATTGAATGGATTTCTTAACCGAAAATCTAATGTATATTCTTTCTGTATTACCATGTAAATCACATTTTTGGAGTCAATAAATATCTGATATCCGAAAGTTTTACTTTAATTTTCTAAAAACAAATTTCTTTAACTTGTTTTTCAAGCCAATAGAACATGACACCTTTTGAGGCAGTTTGCTTCAGTCCATATAACAAAAAAAAAAATAGTAACAAATATAAAATGCTATTAGTAGAGCATGTAAATTTAAAGTTTTTTGTTTTTCAAAAGTAAAAAGTAAAGAAATCATTTTACTCTCTACTTTTTTCTGGTTTTATATCTTTCATTCGCTAAAATGTTAATTAAAAATTTTGGGCACCTGATGAGCAGAAAATTGTAGCTGGCAAATCGTGTAAATAATTCAAAGTGTGTTAACGTATAAATTTGTTAAATACGTGTATGCGTAATTATTCATACTGTTGCTACGTTATTTTTTAAAACAAACAATTTTTAACCGGAGTAGAGAAGTAAAATTAATTTATAAAATTTAAATAACTTTTACTTGTGAGTAAAATAATTTTTACCTAAAGAAGGATAAATTTAATACCAAAAAGGAAAGGTACGAAGTTACCTTAATTCAAACATTTTCCAAATATGTGGTTATTGAGAAATATAGAAAACCGCCATCGTTCACATAAGCTCTCTTGCATACAGTCCCCAGCCGAGTGTGTTAATTTTCTTCTAATATCCTGCTAAATGCCACAATTTTTACTTTGTGTAAAAACTTATAAGTCTCTGAACAGTCAGTCTTTGTTCGACGCCTATGTCGAATAAACTCTACGCAGAGATATTTCCAGACGCCTATAGTATGGTAAAGTTTTAATCGAATGTCCTACTTCCGGCACAATGCACTACATAAGTAGACGTCATCCTCTGAGTGAATAACTGCAACCTCAAATTATTATTAAAAGATAGCAGGGTGCATTTGAGTCGTACTCTCAAACTACAAATAAATTGTGAGATGTTTCCTGGTATTCGCAATATGCTCGAAACCAGACCAGATTATGAAATAACTAAAAGTTTTTATAATTTTGGTGATTTCGTAATTTAAGCACAGATAATATTTTTGATGACAACTTCTTTAATTGTAAACCTTCAGAATGTGGATATTAGACAAATTTGTTAATTCTTTTAGTTTTAAATATTTTTCTTAGCAGTCCAAAATGTAGAATGGATTGCTTTAAAAACATATGAGCGCTGCACGTGTGTGCGCTGTACCATGCCATCCATATGTACCCAAAATTTTTTAAGAAATGTCATACAAGATAATAGCGGTAACAAAAATACATTTAACACCTACTTCATCCTTTGAACATGCATTCATATTTATAAAGTCTTGTCAGATACTCTTTACGTTCTTTGCTTAAGTCTTTTGTTTTGTCTACAGCAATATCCACAAGCCTAAAAGCAAGCAATTCAACTCTATTTTATTAAATTGATACGCAATTTCTATTTTGTAAGAAAATAAAGCATATCTTAGTGCGTGAAAAAAAAAGAAACAAGTGCTGTGCTGCAAAGCTCTTATTTTTATTATTAAACAAACACAAGTGCAATTAAAAATATTTTTATATTTTTATTTGCAGAACAACTAATGATTTCGCGCCACCTCAATTAAATGCCAGCAATCTTCAAAACTTTAATCAGCACAAAAACAACAACAACAACAGCAACAGTAGTCTTAATAAAAAGAACAACATCGGTAGCAGTAATAAAAACATAAAAATGCATTCCCATCAATTGGATGCATATGCCGACTCTATGCACTCGGGGAGTATTTCATCTGTTGAAAGGCCCAATGGAGGCGCATTAGCGCTGCATTATGCAGCAGCCAGAGGTTGTTTAGATTGCGTGCAACTTTTAGTAGCAGCATCTCAAGATATTTGGTAAGTAAGCCAAATTTTCTATTTATAGATTTGCTTATTGCTTTTAAATTCGTTACGAAAAACAAAACAAAAATTAAATTAAAAAAAAGTAGCCTTTTCCATTAATAAAAAAAAGTTAAAGTATGGTTTTATTTAATTATATTTTCGAAAAGTGAAATTGATTTACAATCAATATATTTAGCTTTGTTGTTTTTATGTTTTATGTATTTATTTTTGTTGTTTTGTTTATAAATATTGATTGGTTAAATATTGATTTCACAGCTAAACTGTTAATTGGATTAACATATATTTTTGTTAATTGATTGCTTTCAGTTTTGTTTAAGATTATAATTTGTTGGGATTAACAACAAGCTGTAACAGCAGTCTGTTGTTTGTAAAATGTATTAATGGCAATAATATTTCATTATTTTTCTCTTATTATATGTTGTGTTGTAAATTGATATGAGTCTCATTGTTATTAAATTAAAATTATGTTAACAAGTGTTCTAGTTGCCAGCCATTAATTATAATATTACAAAAAGTTTTCTCATTCAACATAGAAAAAGAGATTGTTTGATTTTGAATGTTTCGGTTTTTCTTGAAACAGTTTTGTGTATTTTGTGAAAACGTTATTGAACGTTTTCGTAGGTTGCATTAATCAAGTTTGCTGCTTAAGTCTTTTGTTTTTATACATCATAAATAATTGAAATGTTAACCAAAAAAGAGCATTTTCAATTATTAAGAATGACTTAGGACATAAATTCAAATTTAGTTTAACATTTATTTTTGACATGGTTTAGTATCAACAACTGGTATATCACTTGGAGAATATGTCAAATGATTGTTTATGTGATTTTATATTATTTTGAGAAAAATTAGTTTAAGATTTATTTTATTATCCCACTATTATTTTAAATGTGAAAGTTTTTATGTTTGGATGTTTGTTCCACTGTAACGCGAAAACCGATCAACGGATTTAGCTGAAATTTGAAAGACGGATACCATGTAACCCATGTTAAAATAAAGAGTAATTTTGAAGGGGTAAATTGATAGTTTTGATACTTTTTGGTTTTATATTTGTACTAAATCGTATACATTTTGTATTAATTAACAAAGTTTATTGGGGCTGAAAGGTCAATAAATGGTACTCTAGGTACTCTTTTACTAATGTTTTTTTTTTACTTTTGTTTCTCTTATTTTTGTACTTTTTCTTTTGAGAAATTTTCTTAATTGATTTGGATTTGGAAATTCGGTGGACGGATAGCATGTGGCCCAGATTTAAATATAGGGTACTTTTTAAGGAATAAAAACTGGACAGATTTGTACTTTTGGTACTTATATATATATTATTTTTTTTACGTTGATTTAAAGTGTACTTTCCGGGGATAAAGTAAGAAAAGCTGGTACTTTTTGTACTTTGGTACTTTTTATTAAAAAAAAAAAAAAAAGATTTTCACAATAATACGAGGAACAACTGCTACTTTTATTGCTTTTAGTAAATTTTTGGTTTTTAATAACATGTATCCGTGAACAAAGTCTCGGGTAAAAGTTGGCATGTAACATAAAAAATGGCATACAAATAAACTTAATTGCACCTTCAGTAGGTATGAAAGTGAACACAATAATTTATTATACTATTTTTAATTCAAAATTTTAATTTTAAATGTTTTCAGTTTACTTTTTTTATAATTTTCATATTCAGTTTTTATCAGATTTATAAAATTGTGTGTGATTTGATATAAATTATTGAATAAAAATGCTTATCAAATGACAACAGTTGGGTGAAAATCTTTAAAACCATGAATAAATTTTTACTGCGAAACAGTGGAAATCTGTTTTATTTAATCCGACCGAACCTAATCAGTTACTAGTCGACTGTCAATTTAATGAACTTTATTTGAAGCGAATCCGTTTTTTAATTAACCATCTCTTTAAATTAACCATGTCCCTCATAACCAGAGTTCGGATTTGCGCACTCCTTTTGCTCTTTACGCTTTGCGCATTTCTTAAAAGCGGATTAAAAATGCGCACAAGCGCAAAGAGCGGAGCGAAAAAAAAGGAGCAATTGGTATGCGCAGCGCAAGCGCATTCGATTTATTAGCGCCGCTCTTTGCGCAATGTGCATTTAAATTTTTTGTCTAGCGCTTTGCGCTGCGCATTGCGCATATTGAGCGGCGCATTGCGCATGCTCTTTTTTATGATAACAGTGGTTCGTTTGAGTTTATTCATTGCTGCCACGAAAAAAAAGTCTTTGCAGCCAAAATCTTTAAAAAATGTAACTAAATAAGAATAAAAGTAACCAGAATATTTTTTTAATGTTTATTAAAATAGTGTGTTTTATTTTTGAGTAAAATATCAATCATATTTGGCCTTTAAGGATTTATTCTTAATGCGTATATTATATGTATAAAAATGATCTGATTGCATGATTCAATGACTATAAGGTAGTCTTAGAAGCCCAGCTGACAATTCTTGCAAACCACTTGTTTTTAATTTCAGGTGTCGAATTTTTATTTGTATTTATTTATTAAATTTATATTAAAAAATTTTTATTTAAAAAGAAAATTGTAAAATTTCTTAAAATGAATACGAAATAAATATGAGTTTGTATTTGAGCAAAATAGATGTGATATGTACAAAATATTAGAGCTATTGGAAATGAACCTTTTTTAAAGCTCCCAAAAATCAAATCAAACTAAAATCGTGGAAAGAAGTCTTCACAAAAAATTTCATATGTGAAGCGCAAAATAGAAAGGGACCTAAGGGTAAAATCCGGTGTAGTTCAGGAGAGCCATTTTAAAGATTTAAATACGTGTATTTAATACGTGACTTCACTTTCATAAAACGCGCATATCTCTGGGAGGGAACACTTTTGGGGCATGGGATCGGTCTCATTCGATGCTCAGATGTTGTCCACATAAAAAAAAGTGAAAATTGATTTTTTACCCTTAGGTCCCTTTCTCTATGCGCTGTCACATATGAAAATTTTTTTTTAGAAATTTCAGTTTAAATAAGAAATATCCACAACAAATACATTTAGGTATGTTTTGTATGTAACTCTTCTCATGTACGTTAATAACAAGATGGCGACGAAAATTCTAAAAATAGACGCACTTGAATATTTTCCTGAGTAATTTTTTTAATATTTTGTTGTATGTACATATGTATGTATGTTCCTAGAAGACAAACCCGAAAACACTGTAGTGAACCTGATGATGACATTCACATCATCTGTAGGTATGAATGAATGTACATTCACAAAAAATATTTAAAAACATTTGGCCTGCTTACCCTTTCTGTGGTTTCGCAAGCAAATATTTTTATGACTTTTTTCAATTTTTGAGCAGTTTGGGTTTTTCCAACATTTTATGTGTATGTTTCTTACAAGTAACGAAATGTGTATAAAACCCATCATTAACAAGATTTTTTGAAATTCAAGAAAAGATTTTTTGTAAATAACTTTGAGAGACATACAATGTGAGTATGTATAATTGTATAAGGGGCAGATTTTTTAACCTAAAACGTTTTTTTCGTTTTGAAATTGTATGGAAAAATTTTGTTTTGAAATTAATTTTTGTTATTTTTCATACAAATTTAAAACGTTTAGAAACGATTTTTTTTTACAAAATCTGCCTATAAGTAAAAAACCAATTATCAAGGTATTTATAAACATGTATAGATATGTATGTATATATTGTCCTTGATAGTGTGGTGTTGTATTTTTTAAAGATGATTATTCTTGATGTAAAAATCTATTATTTCCTTTACTAACATTTTTTACCACTGTAAATGCGCCATGCGCATTTCTTGCTCTTTTGGCTCTTTTTGCGCATTGCGCAAAAAAATGCGCAGCGCAAAAAAAGCGCAAATAAAATTGCTCTTTTTTGCGCTTGCTCTTTTTATGCGCAGCGCAAAAATAAATGCGCGGAGCAAGCGCAATAATAAATTGGCTCCGCTCTTTGCGTAAAGAGCGAAAAAGAGCAAAAAGAGCGGCGCTGCGCTGCGTTTTTTCGTACTCTGCTCATAACATTTTTCCTTATTTACTTTCATTTGTATTTATTCCCATTCCATTTTCATCGACACTCAGATAATTGAGAGTCATAGCCAGGAATTTAAACTTCATGACTTCTTATGTGAAAAGGGAACAGTTTTGGGACGCTTCCTACAAAGCAGATGATGAAAATGAAAAGTCTGACTTCTATATCGTGATTGGTCCTCATGAACTCTTTCGTCCAAATTGGTGGCAATAAATCGTCATAAAAGTGAATATGTGGAAAACAGATTTTGAATTGGAAAGTACAACAAATCGAAATTCATTGAATTTTTTTCTGAAAAAATGTAGTAGAGCTCTAATATTTGGTGTGAATTAAGGATTTCTGTAGTAACATCGATTCCCATTATAAAATATTAAAAACAAAAAAAACAACAGAGATAATTATTTGCCTCAATTTTGAACATTGAAAATTGCAAGAAATAGTAAAAACCCCCCATTCCACGATATGCAATGAAGCAGTTTCCCCATTAATACAATGAAAACTTGCATTTAATCGTTATTAGTGGGAAAAAATCATGATGCCCCGAATAAAGAAAGCTTTTCTTTTGAGTGTATTTTGCTGTGTAGTTTACTTTTGTTTAACTTGAAACAAAATCTTCTAGAATCACTAAAAAGAATAACGATAACTTTTTATGCCATATGCATGTTAAAATGTACGAGATATGTATGTTCACTTTAATTATTTTATAACATCTCTTAATGATGATCAATTTTGTGATCATCAATGTGGAAAAAAGAAGCCAATAGACAATGAAGAAAATTAATAAGAAAAAAAATAATAAATTATACTGTAAATAATTCTTTTTCTAAATGGACTGATGATCATGAATTTGAGAAATAGAAATTGATACACAAAGATGAGCGTTTGAATGGAACATTAATAACTGTGCAATTGCACACTAGAATGTATTTATATATAAAATTTGTTGTATTTAAATAGATTAATTGTAACAAATATAACAAGTTAAGGCAACATTTTATATCTAAAACTTTTATAAATGTTCAGAAATTGATAAAATTATTATCATATTCAATATTCAAACCGGCAAAAGATTGCACTGTGCTGTAAATTAGCTTAGAACAGAATCAACAGCTGTCGGAGCACTTTTTAGTAACCAAGGCATAGGACTTGATCACTTAAGGAATCCAAAAACAATCAATACAATGCCTCACTATTGCACATCAAAGAAATTTATGACCAGGTTTTGAACCAAGGTCCTAAGTCATACTTTGCATTGTAGTCAACAACACTATAATTTCATTTTAATTATAAACCAAATACTGTAATTTTTGATCGGCAAATCTTCAGCTTCTCTAGAGTTTTCTCAGTTATTTCAATTCAATTCAAGCGATTTATGCCAAATTTTAATGCTTTCATGATCAGTATATTTCGGCAGTTAATATTTAATATGTAAAGTAAAACTGAATACCTTATAATGAATATTTTTCGATGAACTCGCCTTCTTCGACAACTGAAAATATTCAACGGAATATACAATCAATACAGTTCGATTAGAAATTACATTAAAAATTACAGTTATTTAAGTGGAATTGAAGTGAGTTTTAGTTGAATTTTTCTCAACTTGAAATCATTTAATTCATTTTAATTTATTCAAGTTTGACCTTTTTTTGTTCAATTTGAAACAGTTTAATTTGAAAAACAAAAATTTCTTTTTGAAAACGATTTTATCTTTTATAATTATGAATGGAATAGTTTTATTTTGAAAGTGAAATTAACATACTTACAAATATAAAATTTAAAAAATGTGAAAAATTTGTTTTTGTGTTTCACGCAAGTACTTCATTCATCACCAAACAAACGGTTCGAAATTCTAATTGTGCATTAACTTTTATAAAGTTTTTGGAAAGAAATAGGTTGCATAAATAATTTTTTTTTTTTTTTTAACTCAAAATCAAAGTTGTTTATTTTTTTATACAGTGTAAAAGCTATTTTTCTCATATAAAATGTGTTCATTTTTAATTTATTACCGCTAAAAGAAATTATTGCAAAGACTGCTAGATTAAAAAAAAAATTAAACCTCAATTTTTATTATGATCACACCATGCTGATCTTACTTAAAAATATCTGCTAAATACATCAATGTGTATTGAATAAAACAAATGTCATTGGCAAAAATCCAGCAGCGAAAAAGTTCATTAAAAACAAAGAAGATAACTTGAGGTATTCTTGCTGGCTTACACACTCACTGCTTACTGCTGCTAATTATCCTCGTTAACGTTTCGTGGACGTTCTGCTTAAAAGTGTTTAAAAGTTAGCCAGCCTCTTTCTTTGGCTATCTTTGCTGGCTTGACTGGTGATGTAAAGTGCAAAAGTATGTGTAAAGTAGTAGTTTTTTTTATATTAAATCATGCACATGTTGTACAGTTTATAATAAATTTAATGCTCCACAAATTTGCACTTACAACGCGGTGTAAGAAAACGGGAATGCCATTGTTTTCATGTGTTTTTAATGTTGCTTTTCTCGCCTTGTGTTTGGAAGCATGTTTATATTTTTGGAAAATTAAGAAACTATTTATTCAATATAGAAATCACTCAAAACAGTTTTGTACTTTTCTTTTAAGTTTTCCGAATGAATTGAATTCAATTTTAAGCCAGTGGAACTCAAAATGTCAATTTACTTTGCACGCCTGTGTAGGAAAGCTCTGATAAATGCTGTTTTTAAATTAATTGGTGCGAAATTACAATTTTTGTTAACAATTTACCATTTTGTTAACAAAAATACAGCTCGCGATTTTAATAAAATACTGATTGTGCACACCTGCAAACAAACCCAATTAATACTTGAAAATTTATCCGAATTCGGCTGCATAACTTGAGCGTAAAAGAGGTCTCAACAAATCATCTTGCCTATCAGTGGTATTTATTTTATATGTTCTTATTTTTAAATCTGTTTACGCCTTCGTGCATATTTTGTAACACCGTTGGTGGCATTTGGAATTTTTAGTTGTCATCGATTCCGATATTATGGGGACGCATAAAAAATAATGAAAATGGCAGAAATAAAATTACACTATTTGAAATTTTTTACAATTTTTTTCATTTCATATTCCAAACAAAATTTTCCATTTTCTACTCCTGACCACTTCTATGTCTCAATCAAAAGTGGCACTGTAGCAGCAAAAATGAGGAATTCTAACACCGATAAATAAAGATTCAATAAATAATAAATTTATTTATACATGCATATATGTATATGCATATACACGTGTATATAGGTATATGTAACAAAAAACTGCAAATCGCCTATAGTTACAAGTAAGAAAGTTCAATGCCACCCGGGTGGTCATAGGTAAACGATGAACATAAAAACCTTTTGTAAAGCGAAGGTTAAACATACATACATATATCGGAATGGATATTTTATTTTTGCTGAATTTCAATACGAATTGTCATAAGTCAAATCCTTACACATTAGTTCAAATCCCAAGTGTCTAACTCTTCTGCTGGTTTCGGAAATCCAATTTCACGTACTGACTGACGGACAGACATATATGGGTCATCAAGTTCCCTATCTAGAAATAAACATAATACATTATTTTTGTTGAAAGTAAAAAGTAAAACTATAATATATTTATCACCCCTGTCTAGTTGTTTTTTGCGTGAGACTTACTTAACATAAACACAGAATGCGTCTGTGAATGTATGGCCACCACTGAATGGTACAGGAATTTTCTAAACTTATCTGTAAACTTTGCAGCAGCAGAGGTTTGCTTGCGCTCATACATACATATATGAGTAATAGATTCTCACTCAATTCGAGTTTAATTTGATAATGATGATGATTTTTTTCAGTTTTATTATATAAAATTTATGTGGTACATGCTCTTATAAAAGTGTTTGTGGTGTCTGTCCATATTAATGTTTAAAATAAGCTCTAACAACATCACGTCTGGCTAAAAGCCAAAACAGTTAGACGGACTATAAGTTGATACTTGTGAGTACAAGTTAGAAAAAAAATGTAGAATTTGCAATATTTCTTTTCATACTGGTGACTTAAGCAGTTTTATAGTTGTTTTTGTTGTTTTCCACTATCGCTCTCTCACTAAATCTTTATATTCCATCTTTTCCTTGTATTGCTCCAATTGTTGATACATTTTATTCCGTTCTTTCTTAACCCAGTGCCCCTGTTATGACGATACTTAACAGCAGATTAACTTGTCTATGGTCAGCAATCTTTTATAAATTTGAATAAATAAGAATTAATATTGTTGTTTTGTTTTTGTTGTTGTTCGAAAATTATACCTTGTTTCGTTTTAGTTGCAGCGAGTTGGTGAATGAAAATGTTTATTAATATGTTTGAAATTTAATATTTATTATGATCATGTTGCTGCTTGCTGATGTTGATATTTAGAAAAGTGTTTCTTAATTAAACATTATCGATTCTTTAAGAACGGAAAATAATTTTAAAAAAGTTTAAATAACTTGATTATGAAACTATTTGAATTCAAACTTTAATTATTGAGTACGTGGCTGTACAATCGATGGGTTGCTAACACAAAAAAATTTAGTAACAAATTTTGTAATTTTATTGGGACTGTTAAAAATTTTACAATTTAAACAGTAGATAACATTGACAATGCTGTGTTTTTTTTAACTAAATTCGACTTGGAACATTACCGGGTAATGTGGAGATTTTTTTCAGAAGATCAAGAACTTTTTCGAAACACCTGAAAAAAAGTAATAAAAAGGATTTTAAGATATAAATTACTAAATATCTACGTTAAAAATCATCTCGTTAATGCACCAAATTATTAAGATAAAATTTAAGAAAAAATTAAGGTCGAATGCGTAGATTTTTATGTTTTGCTATTTGACAAATTATGGGTGATAATTTCAATACAATTTTAAATTTTTTAGTAAAATTTACTTACGTAAAATATTTCATTAATTATTTTAATTATGTCATCAAATTTTATAAAAGTTTAAATTCCTTGCGAACATTAAATAAAAGAGATATATGGTTTTGCTGTTAGAACATCTAAAAATCATGGTGATTTCTTGTGACACATTTTACGCTTAATTTGTTCAAGCGATCTTAAAAACTAAAATTTAGTTTTGAAGGTGTTTATTTGTAGATATTCATAATCTTTAAATTATTAAAATTGGTTCGGTACTGTGGGAGTTATAGCCATTCAAAATCTCCACTAATACATACGTACTCACATGCTTTACATGTTTATATAAAGCCATATTTTAACTGTTATTATTATTTAAAAAAATTTTTACTAAGGTGTTGTTTCCATAAGATGGATAAAAGATTTGAGTGTAAAGTTTGTAGGAAAATCATAAAATATAGTGTTTTTTTATTCTAAATTTTTAACATATTCAAAATTTTTTCAATCGATATAAAACTTGGTACATATACAATGTTTACAGTAAAATTATGGTAAAAAGTAGAGTTTCCACTTCAATTTTTAAAATATCCGCTTTCATTTCCACCTTTAATTAAATTTTCCTGTACACTTTCTCTAATTAAAAATATTCCAAATTGATTATTTAGATCAACGAACTCGATCACAGATTAATGACTTTTAATTTTTAAAGTTTTTATAAAAAAAATATATATGTATATACATATGTATTTTATTAAAATCTAAAGCACATTTGTTTACATTGTAAAAAAAGCTTTACTAAATATTTTTAATTTTTTACATAAAACTTTGAAGAAATCACACAAAAAAGTGACGATACATCCGAATTTAAATAAATTTGGTTTACTTTATTGTAAAAGTTATGTATGTAAATAGTTTTTTTTTAAGAAAGCATAGTATGTATTGAACATTTTTAGGTTTTAAAATATTTTATTGTGGAATTTCATAAGTACATACCTGTTTTCCCCCACTGAAATAGAGTTTCCTTTTCTAACAAAATTACTGAAAACAAATTGACACACTCTCTCACACAAAAATAAAATCTTTCTTAAAAGAGAACTCTCGTCTTGTGATTTACTGGATAATTAATGGAAATCTAGAAATAATTACCAACAACCAGTTAAACAAGGAGCCAAGCCAGCAATAACCATAAAATTAAAAGAAAAACCATCACTAAGGAAATCCCGACAAATGATGAAGATATTGTCAATCAGAAATATCAAAAATAGTCAATAGCAAAAAGAGAAAGAAAAAACGAGCTGATTATAAAAAACATGTTCACAGCACATTTCAGCTTAGAAGATGATGCTGCACATTTCAAATGAGCAGATGCAGAATTACTAGAGCAGCTAAAATTACAGCTAACAACCAGTGACAATAGTTAGCGGAGAAATGCGATTGTAAATGTTAGAGCCAAAAGAAAAATTTAAATTCGATTTGCAACTGTTGTATATGATGCACATGTTTGGTGCGGGGCGCAAAATAAGACTCAAATTGATTGTTTTGTATTTGTAGTCGTTTTGTATTGAGTTGAGTGGAACACCAACTCATTGGCATTAGATTGGTCTCCTATATTTGTGTTGTTGTATTGTTGAGTTGTTGTTGTATTGTTGAGTTGTTGTTGTTGATTCGGGTTTATTTTCTATGTTGAGCTTTATGAATGAAGCTGATTATTATTATTATTTGGTGTTGTTGGCTAGTAACGTTTGCTTGAGCTTAACTCGGCCAGCTTAAGTTGATCTATTCATGTACGGTTGGCAGAAGCGAATGGTGGTGTGTTTAAAACATAAAATCAAATAACTGATTGGCAAACATAACGAAAAATAAAAACACTTTTTTAAAACGATATAAACGGGCATTCAAAAGAATTAATAATAAAATTATAATATTCGACCGCTATAACAAATTTATGAAAATATACATATGTGTACAAATATAACAAACAAAAAAAAAAAAAAACAAAAAAAAAACTCGTAAAGAAAATTTAGCAAAAAGAAAATTATAACACTTGTCTCTGCAAAAAAAAAATAAGGCCTCTAGAGGCGCTTTTACAAAGTTACTTTAGTACTTTAGTGTTTTCAATAGTGTTTCCAGTGTTATGTTTTTTATAAATATATTTGCAGTTACTTGAAATGTGCAATTTTTAAGAATTCGTTTGGCATAAATTTTATTTCCAGTTCAATCTAAAAGAAAAAAATAGAAAAAAAATATTTTAAGTCCATTCGACCATTTCATTAAGCGTGTTCAAATATTTACCACCATGGGCATAATAAATACACCAACAACAATGTCGGCAAAATAATCTTAAGCTTTTGTACTCAAAGTGTATGATTTAACTTAGAAAAGTTTAAAAAAGTTAACGAAACGTAACGAAAATAAATGGAAAAAAGAAAATAAAACAAATTAAACTTAAATAAAAATCATAAAAAATAAACCAACAACAACAATGTGTTGTGTTACCATTTTCTAATTCGCAAATAATATACAAGAAAACAAAAATCCTATTATAACAAAACATATTAATTAAAAATAAAAAACAAGCCAGCAAATAATACTGATAATAATAAATAAAACGAAAGCCTCAACTCCTTCAAACTATAAACTCGTATCAAGTTTTCTTGTTGTTGTTTATATATGAAGATAACAATAGTTTTTATTGTTGTTTTTTTATGAAACCATCATAATGAAAAGGTAGTCAGATAGTCAGTCAGTCAGTCAGTCTTGCAGTGTTCGATTTATTCATATGCGGGGGAAGTATACTTCGGAATATATTTGGATTTTAATTGTAATAAATTTTAAAATCACTATTATTTCGGCTTAAGTTCAATCCGCGCAAAAACACAAATGTGAAAATAAGGCCAAGTTCCTATCCAAAATATTTGGGCCGTAAAAAGTACTGAGATCAAAATAAGGACCAAGTTCTTGATAGGTACAATTTCATCTCATTTCTTGGTCTTGGACTGATGTATCAGGAATTGTCTTTAGCCGTTTCCTATTGAAAATCAACTATCTTTTCCGTGGAAATTCTGTCGAAATATTGACATCATATAAATTTTTAATTAAAAACTTGTCATTATTTTTGACAATAATTTTGCGAAATAGCAAGTTATGTTGTGATGAGTTGTAATTTTTAATATTTTCTGTTGATTCTACTTTTTTAGGACAGCACTTATGTCGAAAAATTGCAAAAATGCTTTGATTCAGAAGCTAATTCAAGAAAGTTTCTTTAGGACATACGTCATTATTCATTAAAACCACTCTACATAAAACATGTACTTTGTATAATTTTTGCAGGATTATTTCTTCTGATTAGATGACGCTTAATTGTATTCCACACTGATGCAAAAAGTTTAAATTTAATTAAAAAAAATGAAGTCTAATATAATAAATAAATTCCAATCCATTAAGTGCCGGTTCGTCGATAACGAAGAACTTCTTTCTTTCGAACAATTATCCACTTTACGAAAATTGTAAAGATGGACAATTGAACGCTGATGAGAGGTGTAGCGGCCTTGAAATCAGTACTGAAAAAAAAAAAAAAATAATAAGAGGGTGGTGTTGGGTGAAGTTGTTAGCGCGTTGACTACTAAGCAAACAATGACTTGGGGCCTGGGTTCAAACCCTGGCCAGAGCAAGTCAATCAACATCATTAATTTCTCTAATGTACATTAGTGACACATCATATTAATTGTTGTCGGACTATTTAAATGATGAAGGCACAGCACTGGTCACTAAAAAACTGTTCGTACATCGATTGATGCTATCCAAGCTAATGTACACAACATCGCCCTCCTTCGTCGGTTAGCAGAAGCATCGGCGAAGTAAAACAATTAATAAAATGCCTGCTAATACAGCTTAACAAAGTTAATGCATCTACTTAACACCGGAGGCGCCTCAACACTGCCTTAAAAATTAACATAACGCGCAAAGCAGAGTTGTGAAAGAGTTAACTCTTCTAAATTTTCAACATCTATCTTCTCTACCCTATCCCTCTCCCTGAGTTCCGGCACAGTGCACTGCATACGTAGGGGTCATACCCTGAGTGCTGGTCCTAATTAAAAAAAAAATACATTTGAAACAAAAACAAATTCAAAAATTTTGTTTATGTTTTATATATAATTGTTCGAAAGAAAGAACTTCTTCGATATCGGCGAACAGGCAGTAAATAAGGAATATAAAAATTAATTATACGCACTGACGAACAAACCCAAGCAGTTGACTTGAGTCGAAAATATGTATGAAACTCACTCCGTTTTGTTTGAGTTGTTTACAAATTTACAACTTAAATCGACTGTTTGGGCTCTTTAAGCAGGGGATTGGTGATGAGTAAAGTATGGTGTCCAGTAAAAAAAATCATGGAAATCACTCAATCCGTCTGATTGTATTGTAGAAAATCCAGATAATTAATTTTAATCCAAATATTGTTAGTTAGCTATACTTCCCCGTCATATTGTCGGTTTCTTTTTGTTTGCATTTATTTTATTAACTAATTTCAACAGCTTTAAGTTTTGTTTTTTATTTCATGAAACTTTTTCTTGTATACAAAAATATACAACAATTGTTCGCCGTTACAATATTTTCTTTCAAATTGATATTTCGAAATCACTTGTAATTTTTCGCCAAAAAGTGCCAGCTGTTATTTTAGCATTTTGATGCATCCATTTGAAATAAATTTTGGATGTAACATACATACAATTGGTGAAAAGAGTGTTTAATTGCAGACAAATTTATACAATTAACATCTTTGGTGCATTCATATGTTTTATAATTAAATTACAACAAATATTTATTAACAAATCAAAAAAAACAAACAAAGATCTAATAACAATACAACAGTGTTTATTTGAAAATTAATATAAAAATAATTATAAATAAGTGCATTAATTAACAACTATTTATTAAAATATTTAAAAGTAAAGCTTTAAAATGATCAGAGTAGTCTTCGTTCGCAATATTATAATATTTCGTAATTGTATCCGTAAAGCTGAGAAGTGTGACATGTTACCAATGCTCACGAACGGCAGCAGTTGTGCAAATAATTTTTGTTCAATTATCGGCAACAATAATATAATTAAATTTTAATAATTTAATTTTTGTGTGTTTATTTTATAATGGGCGTTTAATATTTTTCATATCTTTATAATAGGCTGGAAATGAAAATGGAAAACTTTGCAATTGTTGTGCTCAAAATTAAATATAATTAATATCAGACACATAATTAATATGAAACTTCATATTTATTAAGTTGCATTTCTTTTTCGATTAAGGTTAAATTTATTTTAATGAATCTGGTCATTAAATACAATTAACTCTTGCACTCAATTTGTTTAATTGAATTTTAATATCTTTATTAAAGCCAGTATTATTAATAAATTAAGAAATTAAGCACAAACATTGTGAAAATGTTTTACACCAATATTTGTAGACAGAAAAAAGTAGAAAAAATAAATCAATTAAGAAAAATTAAGTTTCAATTAAAACATTTGCCATTTCTCAACCAATCACAAACGTCGTAGTATCAACTCTATAGACTTAATTGAAATGATTTTGATTTTATTTGTATTACAAAAAAATCGTATCTTAATTAAAACTTTAACTGAAATATTTCGAAAGTTGTCGGTGATTGGATTTCTAGAAATAAAAACACTTACATGCGTTTCATTAAAAACCGATTTTATTTAACTTATAGCTGATTTGCTGGCACAAAAGCTAAACAAATGAATACAAATGAATGAATGGATCGATCGACATCGTTAATTTCCTATTCAATTCAATCAAATGCAAACGAATTCAAATTCTTGATATTTTATGGCGTCTTGATGCTATTTTATTGATAACAGTTTTATAAGATAATTAAATCATCCTAAAAAGTTGTTGAATCAATGAAAATATTAATTGAAAATAAAAATTTCTGTTCTGAATAAACAGTTAATTGGAAAATTTTAAACGATATTTTTTTCTGGGCACGTGAGCTTGACGGCAACGCATACATGTGGTAAAATAATTGTCAAGAATTAATTTTGAATTTAATTTTAATCGCTGTTTGCGGGCGAAGCATTTGAACACAGCAAATTTATTTTTCTTAGCATTTTTCTTCCATTCAGCTAATGGTTTTTGTAGAAGAATCATTGAAGAATCATATTGTGTTTCTGTAAAATATCGGTATTAAATACATCCCACAGTGCTGCTAAAGAGCGTTAATCTTGAATCAGCTTTAAAATATTTTCATTTCATTCGACATCGGTTGCATAGAATTATTAAAATAGTCAATGAAACAATTTAAGCAACTGGGAATAATTAATGATGTATTGAATTCATTTAAATAGTTTAATATATATTTTTTTTTAAATATGAAATTATTTCTATAAAATAATAAAACAAATTTATGAAAATAATTAATCATTTTCTAAAAATTACGAAATAATTTCATTAAAATAATGAAATATTTTAAATACTCGTAGTTTAATGAAAATATATGATTGATTCAATGAAATTACTTCAAAGTCTTGCTGAAATGTTTATTTAAATTGGTTTAAAGAAAATTAATTAATAAGTTCCACTTAAGATTGCGTTAAATGAATTTCAATGAAATATTTCATTAGATTAATGTAAAAATTCGGAGAATTTATGAAAAAATTTAAAGTTGAGAATACATCCTTAACATAAATTGCTTACACAGAAAAAAATTAATTTCGCATTCAATTACTAAATTCATAATCCCATTTACATTTTTAATTGGAATGGGACCTATCACGAAATTTGTAAAACTAACAACCACAATTCGTAAATAAGTAATAGAAAAAAAAACACACGTATGTATGTTATTGTAAAAATCAGACAAAACCAAAAATCAGACAATGATATTAATAAAAGCAAAGAAAACATAAAATTGAATGCAAACAAATATTTGTTAAGAAAAAAAATCTGCATATTTTTTCTGTGTAACATTAACTTTTGTTAACAAAAATTCTATATGTGTCAAAAATAGTATATATTTATTTGTTGTGGGTTGGCTAGCTAGTCCATATGCCTGCATTTCGTTGGGTGATAATTCCAACTCATCAGTAGATCTTTAACCAAGTTCGAAAGTTGTTTGAAATTCGTATGATTATAGACAAACTCTCAAACAAGATTATTCGATATTCGAAAAATCTACAATTAAAAAAGTCGACAGCCTTAAGCGCAAAGGATTTCAAAACGGGTTGAAAATTCATCTTGATCAGTGTAATAAATATTACTCCCCCATGGCGCAGATATTTATTTTTTATAAGCCTTTACAGCACACATTTCCGCCTTTAATATTGCGTTCATAACACCTGTGTAATTACATATGTACATAACATACTTTATTGTAAATAACAAAAGTTTTGTAATAAACTTCCTATAATATGTGTACTTTTAGAAAACAATTGTTATACATATATTATTGCTGTTGTTGTTTATACAACAAACAGTTTGTATAAAATTCGGCCAAATCAATCAAAAATTTTCTTGACTACAAGACTACAAGAATTCACACTTTGGTTATTGTCGACGTTTATATGTTAATTAATTCATTCAATATGTAACTTCGTGCATACATACATACCCACATACATGTACATGTGTAAGTACCAACAAATAATATTCAATTGCAAATCGAAAATGAAAAATTTATTTTATAGTTCAAAAACCTTTTGATTTTAACAATGCAAAGAAATAAAAGCAAATTAAAAACATGAAGGAGAGAAAGAAAAAATCAAATTAAAATAAATAATTATTTAATATGAAGACAAAGTCAAAAAACTATTGATTGAATGATTACTGGAGCAAAAAATTAACAATAACAACAACAATAATAATCATCATAATAATAAAGTTAATAATGAAATAATTACTTGTTACCGTTAAAGAAAATATTGTCCGGCAAAATTAATGAATGGTACTCCTCAGTTTTTGCAACGAAAATAAAGTTGACATTTAAATATACTCCTCTTCTTCTTTGTCTGTCTTTCTAAAATCTGTTGCAGCCACTTTCTTAAACTCAATTAAACAGGTACACAAACATAAATTAATTTACATCAATATTTCATTGCGTTTTCGTATTGAATATAGAAATTTCGCAAAAATTTTATAAAATGCACGTTTTGCACAAAAGCTGTTAAAAACAAGTCGAAAGACGATAAACTGTATGCCGTCTCTTTGTGATGATCATGACGATGGTGATCATGATCCATATTAAATTTATTTAGTCTTGCAAACGTTTTTGTGCGTTTAGCTTTTTTAAACATTGAACGATTTGCTTCAATGTCAGTGCTGCTGCGTTAAAAATGAAAGAAATAAAAGATTTAAAGAAAATTATCTATTCATTGGTCGAGTCTGAATGAAAGATACTCTATCGAACAAAAACTGTACATCGGAGTATTATAAAACTGTACATTAAGTTTTTCTGTTTTAGCTAATTGTCTACATATTTTCTATAGATTATTTTTTAAAGCAATAAAATCTTCACTTCTTCAAATTCGCCTACAATTTTTTTACAGCGGAATTAATTTTTAACAGAAACCTTTATTTAATATGCAAATAAGTTTACAACAAAATTTATGCGAATGAAGCCACGGGAACAGTTAGTAGTTTATAACTGCGTAAATAATTTGAATTTTTAATTTAAACAATCTATTTTTAATAAATAATACAACTTGTTCTAAAAGAAAGCTTCGAGTATTTAAGAAGATTTTTGTAGCTTCTTTTTACTTTAAAAGAAAGTTGAAAAGTTTCCCCTTCAAGAGTTTACTAAAATACATCTTGACAAGTTTTGTAGGGAAAGCTCTTACTTGGTTTCTAAAATTTTTTTTCGAAATTTCTATATAAAAGTTTTGTAACAGTTTTTCTTTCTACCATAAGAAGCTTTTTCACAATTCGTGTATAGATAATATTTGCAAAGTTTTGTATGAGTAACCTTTCAAAGAGTTTTTAAATAAAAAATCTTTCGAAAGGTTTTATAAAAGTCCTTTCAGAGTTTTTTTATAAAAAAAAATTTCTACGTGCTTTTCAAGGAGTTTGTCTATAGAAAACCTTTCGAAAGTTTTTCCAATAAACAAATTTTCATGAGCTTTACTATAGAAATTTTTTTAACTAGCTTTTCTGCAGAAAATCATTTATGACTTTTTCTAAAAAAAAAAAATTTGGATGAGTTTTTTGAGGAAAAATTTTAATCGAGTTTTCCATAGAAAGTTGTTTGCACTTTTTTTTTCCAATTTTTTTTAAGAAAGAGATTTGTTTTAAATATCTTTTGGACGAAATTGTAATAAACACTTTTACGCAAATTTTCTATACAAGAGATTGTCATGCCTTATGAGTTTGATTAATTTTTTACCTTAAAGCAACTATGTTTGCCTTACTGACATTTCAAACCATCCAGTCTCTCTCAATTGGAATGATCAATTAAAAAGGCCCTAAATTTGCTCGGTAGGATTGAAGGGTAAATCAGACAGACTTATATTTGTGCATACAAGGTACAACTTTAATAGTCGATGTAACTAAAACTCATAATTCTGGCGTGAGCCCCAATATTCCACTGCACAGTGAGGACCATTACTAATAGCATCATAGGATTTTTAATGAGCCTGAGGAGAGAACATGTGAATTTGCGCAAGTCACAATGAGGCAATGCAAAACTAGTCTTTGTTTTCCCAACTTCTCTCAAGATGTTTATATGATTCCTGTTGCATAAACAACGTACAATGATACAGGGGAATGCCACTGATATGTCCGATCTTCAAGTTCTCCAAAGTCACCCTCTTAAGCAAGTTGCTCTTGAAAACTTCGTAGTGCTTTTCTCGACGAATTATTTAAAGTGTTGCTGAAAAATTATTGTGGATTTTATCTTCAGAAATCAAAATGAGCTGCATTAGGTTTTTTTAAACATAAAATTCATAAAATTTTCATAGCAATTAAGTTAATGTTGCTGACAATAGAGTGCAAACACTAAACAAGAATAATGTACTAACTCGCAACGTGTCGATATTTGAAAAGTTAGTGGCAAAAAAAGAAATACTCACAATGTTCAAAAAGCATTCAATTACTTCAAAAACTAAAACGGCAACAAACGCATCGAACACCAAATCAAATGAAATGTTTTAAGGAAAAACTGCGAACGAACAAAAAACCAAAAAAAAAACGAAAACTAAACTTGATATTTTACGTGTTTAACTTGATTTACTCAACAACAGCAACAACATTTAAAACAACATTTGCAATGGAAAACTAAAACTAACGAAAAACTAAACTAAAATAAATCCTCAACAAAAGAGAAAAGTGTTATAAAATTTTCAACACGACACACAGACCAAATACACAATTTAAATCTTTTTATTATATTTTATGAATTTATTTTAAAACAAACTAACAAAACTTTAGACGTTAGACGTTAGTTTTTATGATGTATCATTGAAAGCAACCATTCACCGCAATGATTTTCACCGAAAACAAAAAAGAAATATATTGAACAAAAAAAATTCAAGATCCAGATCATGCCAGTCAAACAATTCGATCAGTTCGCAGCAGTTCTTTGTTTCTTTACTCGCTTGTTGTCTTTTTTTTTGCTCATTGGTTTCTGCATTCGAATATAGATTTGAAAAAGAAGCAAACAAAAATATTAAATTTATTTCTGTTATGGATTAACTAATAGAAATAATATTGCAAAACTAAATTATTTACAGTGTCATTAACATTTAATGTCTTGTATTAAATCGTGTTATGACACTCTAATCCATGTAATTAAATTCAAAAAGAAAATGAGTTCGTTGATATTTTATTTGTGAGGCAAATAAGTGGACAATAATTATTTATTTTTGTTGAAAACAATTAGAAATCAAAATAACTAATTTGAATTATTTATAAACAAAAAACTAAGAAAAGTAAAGAAAGTCTCGGCAAAAGTGTTCAGTGAAAATTAAGGAAAAAATAAAACTTAAAGAAAACTCAAACTAATGATCGATATTTTTGAGCAACAGGCGCGTTTTAAAAATAAACACTTAATAAATGTTTGAAACCTATGAATTCTATAATAAGTAAGAAAAGTTTATCAAAAATTCAATTCAATTCATTTCAATTCATTTTGCCATGACAAGAGATTTTCTTGTTATTATTTCATGCACATATGTTTATTTAACCGGTTTGCTTCGCCAATTCTATTGTTGTGTAGATGTAGAAAAGTTATAATTAATTTTCATGGTGGTACACCCAAATCTACACACACACTCTCTACAAAAGCTTTAGTTTAAAATTCATATCAGTTCTCAGTATAAATCCCACATCAGGGATGCGAAATCAGATTTACAATTTTTTTCAAGATAAATTTAATTTTTTAGTACAGTGGTACAAATTCCTTTTTTTTTTTAATTTAATTAAGAAACGTATGCAAACTTCGTTTGTACTTAAGTATTTACCTACATCTATGTATGTAAAAATAAATTAACAATTAACAAGATCGTTTAAATTGCCAATCGGTCGCTACTATAGGCAACTAAATACATTACGAGACAGTTTTTTGACCAAATGTATCTGACACATAATCTCTATGTAAAATTGTCCGCTGAGTCGGAATATGAAGTTAGAATGGTCAAAAGTAGAACAGTTTTCGAGATATTCCAAAATAACCGTTATTTCTGTTTTTGAAAAACATGATGTCACTTAAATGCAAATATCTTCAAAAATATTCGTCGATTTATGAAATAATTTTTTTTAAGGAAAGATAATAAAATTACTAAAACAAGTACGGGTCGTGTGTAAAAATTAGTCAATCGGACATTAGTTTATTTCAATACGAAAATTTTGCGCCAAACAAAACCCAGATTGGTGCAAAAGTGACTAAGCTACAGAAGATTTAGTGAAACAACCCACTTTTCGCTTTTTGTCAAATCAAAACCCCAAAGGAAGTAAATATGCATAATTTGGAAAACGAACGCTACAAATATTAGAAATTCTAGTTGTGCACGGAGTTAACGTTAAAGAGTCATATGAGTCCATGTCTAAATTACTAGGTCTGATAGAGTACGAACAGCATAACTGGAAAATCTGTGCCGATCTAAAAGTTTTTGCCATGGTGACTGGTTTGCAAGAAGGCTACACAAACTATTCCTGTTTTTTGTGCAAATGGGACAGCCGAGCGCGTCGCGAACACTATTCCCGAAAAGATTGGCCGGATAGAGTAAATTTTACGCTTGGCCAAGATAATGTCAAATACAAAGCTCTTGTAAAAAAGGAAAACATTATTTTGCCACCGTTACATAATAAACTTGGCTTATTCAAAAATTTCGTCAAAGCTTTGCTAAAAAGAGGAAACAGTGCAGCATTTGAATACCTGAAAACCGATTTTCCCAACATATCAGATGCCAAAATAAAAGAAGGTGTTTTTGTGGGACCACAAATTACAAAGTTACTGAAAGATTCGAAATTTGATACGATTTTGTCGGAATATGAATCAAAGGCCTGGAAGTCATTTGGTTTGGTTGTATCAAGCTTTTTGGGAAATTTCAGAAACCCAAATTATGAAGTCATCATTCAAGATTTGTTGAAAAACTATGAGAAAATTGGTAAAGGTTTTAACACGATTTTGATTTTATTTTTTTTTATATTAACATTCATTTTTATATCTTACTTAAAAAAGGAGTTAATATGTCTTTAAAAACACATCTTCTGTATTCGCACTTAAATTTTTTCCCAAATAACTTTGGCGATGAAAGTGTCGAGCATGGTAGCGCTTTCACCAACAAATACAAGAAATGGAACGTCTGTATCAAGGGGCGTATGATCAGGCGATGTTGGGCGACTATAGTTTTAAGCCATTTTTAATATTTAACAGCTTTCAAGCTTAACTTGCTGCTGTCAATAAATAAACGCCAATCATTTGGATTGTATGTCTCCCCAAATTGATTGAACGATCCGTTTATGTCATGGCAATAGCAAATACTGTCTTTTTTCGAAAGGTAACCGGAAAAACTCTCATGTCGTCTTTTATAATATAAAATTCTTACATTAAGATTTGTATAGTAACTTGCTGCTTTTTTTTGTTTTGATTTGACAAAAAGCGAAAGTGGGTTGTTTCACTAAATCTTCTGTAGCTTAGTCACATTTGCACCAATCTGGGTTTTGTTTTCCGCAAAATGTTCGTATTGAAATAAACTAATGTCCGATTTAATAAAACATTAAAAATGTTAATTGTTTGGTTTTATAAAATAAGTTGAAAAGAACAAACTTGCAAAAAAACATTAACATTTTTGTGAAATTTGAAATTTGGTCGACTGTAACTCAGTAGTTTCTTGACTAATTTTTACACACGACCCGTACTTGTTTTAGTAATTTTATTATCTTTTTTTTAAAAAAAATTAATTCATAAATCGACGAATATTTTTGAAGATATTTGCAATTAAGTGACATCATGTTTTTCAAAAACAGAAATAACGGTTATTTTGGAATATCTCGAAAACTGTTCTACTTTTGACCATTCTGACTTCATATTCCGACTCAGCGGACAATTTTACATAAAAATTAGGTGTCAGATACATTTGGTCACGACTTTGTTCAAAATTTGTCTCACAGTGATATTTGGGTGATTAATAGGACCAATCATTATTTGAGGAATAGAGAGGATTCTCCTGTGGTCATCTTGGCAAAACTTTAGATATTACGTTTTGTTAATTACACATAAAATTTATGTATATATTACGACCCAATATCAGAAAAATCAGAGCAACAGATGTACATGTAAGGTAGAAAAGAAAGATTGTAATCTATGTTAGTCTGTTAGAAGGTGAAAAGGCACCTAAGGTCTCCACTCAAGACCAAAGTCGATAGAAAGTTAATCCTTAGGGGTTTTCTTTCCACACTTGACCAGTAACCTAAAGTGGTACCGCGAGAAATGTCCGAAATGTCCTCTTGGGCATAGATATACTATTGGCATACTCCTTCTCCTTGAGAATGGATATGCTGGCAGCCATCGCGCTACCCTCGTTAGTGGCATGATTCCGTGACCGTTTATTGGTCAGGTATCCTTCGGTAGTATCTACATGTGGTGGCTGTGGCTGGTACCAAAATAAAAGAGATTAGAAAGTTCGAGCACTTAAGCAAGGTGTTTTAAGTATGGGCTGAAGCCGTAAGGCAGGGTTCCACATTAATCTGTAACACACCTGTCGCTAGAATAACAGTGTACAACAAAATAATTTTAATAATTCATTTTCAAGGTCCTAACGACTGATTCTATTACAAAACCACCGTTTGAAAAATTTCATCTTCGATTAATTTTTAATTTGAATTTTTAAAGAGAATCAACAAAGAAAAGCTATTATTTATATTTATTTTGGTAGTTCCTGTTATTACTTTACAAGGTTTGAATGTAACTTAAAAAATCTCTGCTTCAACTGTGATGTAGGGTATTAACATGTTTTGCCAAAATCCATTAAAATTTTTTCCAAGTATTTTGATTTTTTTTTTATTTGAAAATGAAAAGTCGTAAGAAATGTTCCATTATGAAATAAATTCCCAAAAACTAAAAATAAATAATAAGTCCGCAAAATCTAAATTCGTAAATTATATACGAACAAGCAGAACAGGACCAACATGCAGAAATTGCCAGCATTATGTTTTCCATCCGAAATTCGGAATTTTTACTTTACGCTGTAAAATATTGGAACCAACTGATTTCACCCCAATTTTCGAAAATCTAGATTTGATTTTTATGGTCATGTTAATATAGTCTGTCTATTTCTATGATTATGTCTGGATGGATGTATGTATGTGTGCATGTGTACGTATGTAACTTCTCATAGCTTAAGAATGGCTTAGCCGATGGGAACTAAATTTGCAACATTCTAAAGGAATTGACCTCAACTAGATGCCTTTCAGATAATGAACCGATTCGGTTTGATAAATTTTGGGAAATTTTTAAAATAAAAAAGGTATTTTTTAATTAATTTCATCAAATCCAAAATCTTATCAACTCTTGGACTCAAAAACCAACGAAATATTTCGAAGAAGGGGATTTATATTCGTTTCTTCGAAAGAACTTCTGAAATTCATTTATGTTTTTCAGTTTGAAAAACTACGCCAAATGGTGTCAATGCAGTAGAACAGGTTAGAGACAACTTGATGTTCAATATTCTAAACTAAATTGATTTTCAATATTCATCTTCTTCTGTTGAACTTAATAAAAGACAGCGTCAGATGCGTCAATTTGTATATAAAGGTTGTGCTCGGCGGGAAGTTCCAGGGATGACTTACAAGATAAACCGTATCCCATATTTTTATAAAGTAACTTTAAAATAAAGTTTTGTATATAACAGGACGACGTATGCTTGAACAAAACATTTTGCATTTGTTTCCCCGTGTAACATGTATTATATATTTTAGAGCAAAAATCTCCAATTCAAATATTTGAATGTAAATTTTTTATGGCTTTTTGCAATAAATTTTGGTTACAAAAAAATTCTTTTAATCCAATACTGGTAGCTATGGCAAAAGAATAAACACTTAATTGAATATAAAAAAATTACTAAACTAAAATTTAACAAACTATTCAAACTATAAACACTTATATTACATTTAAGTGTAGATTCGAAAAAGAAATAAAAATAAACTAAAAAAAAAACTGAGAAAAGAAACTTAAAAATCAATTTGTTTAAAAGAAGAAAAAAATCTGTCAAAGATAAATTCTAAACAAATGTTTATAATTATTAAAAAGGTGATGACTACGGTGTAAAGTCATTAACATGAAAAGTGAAATTTTGATCAAAGTGAACAAGTTAAAATTTACATGACAATTAAAACTAATAAAACGAATCAAAGAAACCACAAAAAAAGAATTTCAATAATTCCATGAACACAAACAGTCACACATACACACAGACAACAGATCTGATTTTAAAATCAAAAATAAATATTTATTAAAAAATAATATAGAAGAACCTCTCGCTTGAAGGTAATTTTTATTAAACGAAATATGTTGAAAGTGAAACTTAAATACTTTGATCTCTTAAAATCTTAACAATTTATATTAAAAAAAATAATAAACGAAAAATTAACTCTGACATCACCAATTAAATAAATATTGCACAATCTATGATTTCAAAACAAATATTTAAAGATTAAAACTTATGAAAAAGCAAACCGTTTGGATTTATTTTGCTGCACTACTACCACTATTCTTGTAACACTTAAACACCACTGTTCACCAATTGTATTTCTACTCAAAATGTCACTCAAGTATCACTCATTAAGGCAGCTAAGCTACTAAAGAATGCTGTTTATGTATTGCAAGCCGTCAACCAGTCTCAAATATTTATATAAAAGCCAATCAGCTCTTTGAGGGTCTTGTGTATAAATTCTCTGCAGGCAAATGGATCGTTTGGATTATATAAACAGCTGTCCTCTGTTCCTAAAAAAAAAATGTCCAATTTGTATGTGAATTTCAATTTTTCTAGTACAACTTCTATCCCTACCACCACGTTTGTGTTCTCTCTCTCTCACTCTCTTTCGAGTTCGTTAGTATCGTTAAGTTTTTCTGTTCTTTGTTTTACTTGTAATCTTTCCCCTCATCGCCATTTAGTTATTTTTCTACCATCAACGTCAAGAAGGGACTTCTTGGCAGAATGACCACAAGTCTGGCTTCGTATCGGCGCTCAAAAAATAAAAGTAAATCGAATAATGACGTTTGTTCCATGGCTAATGACATCAATGGTAATTCGGGAAATGTCAACGATAGCACGAAAAATTTACGACGCATCTCAAGTGATGATTTAGCGGACTTGGCAGAAATTATGGATAATCCAAATGATCTCGAGGATGATGCTAACGATGCAAGTGGTCATAATATTACGGGTGTACGTAAGGAACATAATAATCGTCGTAATATTGTTAGGTGAGATTAAAAAAAAAATTGGTAAAATTGTTTTTGTACTTACGGCCTTATTAAAAAACATTTCTTGGTGATTTGTTAAAAATTAAGGAAATTTTCATAGAAAATTTTTATGATTCGAAAATATTTTTCTCAAAATTATATTTAGTTGTTGTGGGTTGGCCAATTGTATATGCTACATTTCGTTGGTTGTTAATGCCACCAGATTAGCTTTTAAGCTTCTAAAACTCTAAAACAAGAGAATTACAAAAATAAAAAAAAAATAAATTAGACTAACAACACAATTTTTTATTATTTTTATTTTATTATATTATTTTATTATAATTTATTATTACTCGATATTAATCCGTTAACTTTTCTCACAACAAATAAATAAATTTTTGAAACATAAATTCTGTGTCAATAAGGAATAAGTGTTTAAGTATTTTTTTTTATAGTTTTGTGCTTAAGTAGGATTTAAAAAAATTTACTCCCATTATAATTAAAGTTGATCTATCGTTTTTCGATGTTTTTGATTTACCAATATGTGATGCTGCCCACCATAAAAAGTCAGTTAAATTTGAAATATAATATGTTTAGATGTAAAATTAAGCCGTTATTCCATAGTAGATAATAAGTTAGAAAAAGAAAAGCAGCAAGCATGGTGTACAGAACTTCGTTAAAAATCGTTCAATTTAAATAAAACTTTGCTCAAAGATACTTTTGAATACGGAGAATTCGATGGGGTTATTAGCTTAAAATTATCTCATTTCGACTTAAGTAGTTTTTCCTTTTTGCCACAGAATTGTTGAGAAAAAGACAGACTAAGACGATTAATGAAAAACAAAACTATAAAAATGTCTCTACTAATAATATTGAAACAATTACTTTCCATTAATAAAGCTGAAATAAAATATATTTCACCACCGGATTTTGGGGAAGAGGAATTTACTGACACAGAAGCTGTCACGTGACCTCGAGGTTCGATTTATGGCACTTTGCATGAAACGAACTCGATACTTTAATATGGTTTTGTCACAGTAGGCGGCAATTCATATCATTTAGACACTGTGATGAATCACTAAACTTATCGAAATAAATATAAAAAATAAAGGGTGTGTTAACAAGTTATGTTATTTTTAAATAAAGCTGCGTATATACATATATGGTGAGCCATAATATATAGATAGCTAAAATTTTTGTTATGAAAATTCCAATAAATATTACAAATAAAGCGAAGCTGAATATTAGAGGATATTAGGATATTAGGAGAATATTAGTTCCCAATAAGCAATGTCATTCAAGCTTAAATCTTAACGTTGTAAATCGTAATAGTAAAGCACATGAAATTATTACAGCAGGTATACACTATAGACATTAAGAAAAAAAAAATACTAAAAATCAAACAAAGTTAAAAATTAAAGGAATGCAATTTTGATTTCTTGATCGCTTGCAGTTTTAATAGTTAAATAATAAAATAAAAAATATTAAAAAAAATCAATGCTAAAAGGTGTTCAAATACATAGTGTTATTTCAACACAGTCTCATGTGTAGTGTCATCTAATCTAAAATTATTAGATCCTAAAAATAAAAGAATTTTAAACTTAAAGAGCGTCCATGGTAACTGTAATAGAAAATATAAAAAATACTATAATTTTAAAACTATAAGGTATCCGAATAAGTAATATAATTTTGACACTAAAAATTTAATGATCTACGGATACACATTCAAAATTTGGGTGTGTGTGTGTAGTTGTTGTAGTTTAACGACCATCTCCACAACTAGTGCTTAACATATAATATGTTAAAGGGTGTTTCAAATATCTTGTGAAACGAATGTCGTTATTTTATACAATAATTTTTAATTTCCTTCCTTAAACTAATTCTTCCTTAAACTAAATTACATTGTCTTATATACTAACTATGAGAATAATTCTTAGGGTTACCTTAACATAAGAGGGAAAAGAAAAGATATATGATTATCAAATAAAACATTCCTTTTAGTTTCCCACGGTGGACGTGAAACGCGTGTCTCAGCAGTTTTAAAATCCAACGAATGTATACCTGAATGCAACTGACATCTTGTGTTGTTTATATTAATAAACAAACAAATGCAGTTAATAAACGTGATTTATTTAAGTGCATTGTACTGCTGCACTTGATCAAACGTATGGGTGTCAAGTGACCGTTACACAAAATATTTTGGTTGCAGTTTGTCAATTCAATTTGCATGATGCGGTAATGTTGACTCGCAATGCTTACTACACACTGTTGGTTACAGTGACAGTTAGACCATGCTACAATATTTTTTCATTAAAGGAGTGTTGCAAATTGCAATTTTTTAATAAAAAAATATTATATATATACATAAAAAATACCATTGATACACCCTACATTGATGCGACTGTAAGTTTTTAGTGTTTTTCTTGAAAATTTTCTTTCCCATCATCTTATAGCTGATGTCTGAACCAGACTTTAATTTTGTATTTCTACTAATCTTTTCACAAAAAAGTGTTTTCGAAATATTCTGTTACTTTTATAAAATTGTTTTCTTTGCTTTTGCAAACTTTCATTGCAGATGTGTTCATTTATTCAATTATCTATTTTATTTCTTTACTTTCTAAATGCATCCTGCAGAAAATGTAGAACTGACTTTTAGTCAAGTTTATACTGTTCACACAATTTTCATTTATTGTGCAAGAAGTTGAACATAAGCAACTGCATACTTGTATATTAGAAAAAAAAAAACAATGAAAATTTGTTAAAACAAAAATATTTATCGCAAGTGAATGAAACTGAGAGAAGAAAACGACGCGTCAATTAAAATTAAAAAAAAAAGATATAAAAACAAACTCTTAAATTTTTTTTAATATGAGAACAAGAGCAACAACTAACCAAAAAAATATATATTTGTACAAGTATATTGTATGTATGTATGTATGTATTTCATTAAATGCAACAAGATTACTTCAAAAACAAGTCCAACAACAAAATGATGGCCAATTTACCTGCATTTTTTGTGCTTTTTTGTCATACAACAAATACACTTGAAATGAAAATAGAATGAATAAAACCAATAAAAACTTGATATTTAAAACTAGTATATTTTGTTTGTTTTAATTGCAAAAAAAAACATATACAAATTTTTTTGTTGTTTCTTAATTGATTTTTCTCTTTCTGTTGCACTTCAGCGCCAATACGCAAATGGACAATGATGTCACACCGGTCTATTTGGCAGCACAGGAGGGACATTTGGAGGTACTTAAATTTTTAGTGCTTGAAGCTGGAGGCTCATTGTATGTTAGAGCACGCGATGGTATGGCTCCAATACATGCTGCTTCACAAATGGGATGCTTAGATTGTGTCAAATGGATGGTAAGTTATATTTTCAGCATTGAGGTCTTAATTAAAAATGTTCAATGTCGTGTTGCATTAGAAATTTACACACATACTTATATAAATTATGCAGAATTGAAAATTATGGTCGACAGGCAATAAAAAATCGACTTCAATACCAAAACTCAATTGAACAGATTATAAAATCGATGCAACATGCAAAAGCACTAGAATTAAATTCTGGTTTATATTTACGATTAATAGCGGACTTTTCAAACATTTCGGTGGGAAAATTTGGTCCTACGATTTATGGGGCGAAACTGCACCAAAATGCGATAAAAAAAGAATTTGTAAAATATTTTTCAAAAATCGAGAAGTTGTATAAAATAATCAATATCTGTCGGGTGCGGAGGAGAAGGATCGGGCACTTGGTCTGATTCTCCACAAAAACCCTTGATACCTAACTAGAAGGAAACCCTTTCAAACAACAAATTTTAAATATCGACAGCTAAATGGATTATTCATGCGATAATATTTTTTTTTTTGCGACGTACGCCTTGATCCCCATATTTGAATAAAGTTAAATTAGGCGGTGTAATTTCAAGCAAATCCGTTCAAACAATTATGGAATTTGCAAAATCACTCAATAAATGGAAGAGTTATACCACAAATAATATTTTTAGAAGGGGTACACCTTGCCACCGATTGCACAATCCTGTTTGAACAAAAGAAGAATTTTGAAAATCAGCTTTAAATGGAGGATTTATTTGATAATCATATATTATGGCTCCACTACAAGCAAACGCTGCCAAAAAAATTTTGTATTTGTATGGTGCTTGTTCTAATTTTCTCCATCAATAGGAGATACATACCAATACAATGTACACTGGGTGTTTACAAACTTATAAACAGAAGGTGTATTGGACACAACATACACGATACAGATGTTTGTCAGTTGAGCTAATATGTCTCTCACAATCATTTTGAGCAGAAATTTATACGATAGGCAAATGCCTGCTGTTAAAAATAAACAAATTTTTGAACTTATTTTAAACTTTATATTTTACTGAAAATTTATCGTTCAAAGTGTTATGATCAATTATTTGTCGGACTTTTCATCAAAAGTGAAAGAAACCAATTGACTCTAACTTTTCTCCAAAAATAAGCCGTTTAGATAAAATCGCAGTAAAAGTAATTTTTTTTTTTGTTCTTAAAAAATATCTGGTACATATTTTTAAATCAGGTTTTCATACTAAATTTAATTTTCGGTGGTAGTATTTAAATTTGTGCAACACAAGTTTCAGTTTTATTCTTTTTTTTTTTTGCCAATGCTTTCCAATGTCAACAACCAACATGTAAAATTGGAAGTTCAGTTGCCAGGCTGTACGGGTATTGGTACAAAAAAGTTGCTGTTAATCCTGCATTTGGTTTTTGTCTTCTATTTCTCGTTAAATTCGAATGCCATCAAGAGATTCGAAATAACTTTTACTACAATTTTATTAACGGCTGCTGGTATTTGCACATAAATAACGGTTGTTGATTATAGAAATGTGCAGATACTGGTTATTTTGAATGGCCGATAATTAATTGGAAAAAGCTTTTATTCAAAATTTTCAAATTTTGCTGTAAATTTGGTTTTGCACGTTTGTTTGTATTGACATCGTACTGGAAAATGCACTCGATACAAAATGTTCCTTCTTCAGAAAATCTAAAGAGAAAAAAAGAATGGAAATAGAAATGACTTCGTTAACAGTATCACAGATTAGAATTTTTATTCGTCTAACAAATTACATTGTCATATATATATGTAAGAATATTGAGCCTTTACTACAATATAATCATAACTCATAAAATGAGATTTTAATAATGCAGCAATAATTGTGAAATTTTTCTTCGTAATGCGAATTAGTTTCTTCCAAATATTTTTTAAATTAAACTTTTGCCAATTAGTTCTTAGCAAATTCAAAACTTTAAACAAAACTAATTTTTTGGGCCAATTTCTACAAATGGCCCTCCTATTTCCAAGAAAATTTTTAGAACCAAACTGCCAGCAAACTTGCCCCATTACTGATTTAAACTGAAAACGCATTTCAAAAAAAAAAAGATAATTTTGAAAATCGAAGATTGAGGATTTATCCGATATTACATATTGCGGGGGAACAACTTGTTCACCAAAGGAGAAATTAGCTTTAAATAATTCGCAGGCCATACCAGGGTTTCAGGTGGCTGGATTGTATGTATGTACATGGTCTTAAATCGAATCTATACTCTTTATGACTGAAAATAGTTAACGAGAATTATATATCATTCTAAGGCAAAACCGTCAATGAAAATGAACATCTTCAGTTTTTTAATAATATTCAAATCATACATTTTAGAGTTTCCAATGCGCATTTCAGAACTTTTGAATTCATAAAATTATTTGAATTATATAAGTGATCGTAGTACATACATATAATTATGAATGTGCAGTTATGATCACCGCAAATCACGAATGAACAAGCATGAATCATAGTTATGAAGATGCCCACTGCCCGTCTTTCTTTGCTCCTAAAACTTATAGCAAGAAAATAATTTAATGATCGTACAGCAAAAAAATCTATGTAAATAATTCTCATTAATATACAAAATAAATTTTTTTTATTTTTGTAAATCTACCATACATATGTAAATTTTCATTAAAGAAGAAGAAACTCAACAATGAAAGAATAAAAGGGGAACAGATTTGCATTCGCTAAAGTTGTCAGGCTTCTTGTTCACTTTAATTTTAATCTGGTTTCAAACATCATTTAAATTATTTCCGTAAAATGAGAACAATATCTCTAGATTGTCAAGGTTCTGCACAAAACAAAGAAATGTTTTAAAACTAGATTTTATAAAATTGATGCAAAAACCGCTGCAAAGATGGTCAACTGCTGCAAAATTTAAATAACAAGTACGAACTACAAATATGCATACATAGATTAGCATACATACATAAGTTTTTCGAACATGATGGTCAATGTTAGATAAAATTAAATAGAATATTTAACGGTTTACACACATGCAATTCAGATACAAAAACGAAAAAAATAGAAATATAAGAAATTGCGACCACCTGAGAGAAAACAAATACGCACATCCTGCATTTAAGAGTGACATGTAGCAAAACTGTCAATTAGTGCATGAATGAACAAGATAAAAATGTATTATTAAATAATATTGAAATAAGTTGAAAAGAACAGCCAGTATTCTACTTGAATAAATTTATTTTTCCTAACTTTTTTTAATACTTCTTTTTTACTAATAATAGTTTTCTATATAAAGTAGAAAAATAAAAAAACTTTAACCTCCAATCAAATGTTTTTAGGGGTTAAAATGAGCGATTCTTAGTTTCCTGATTTTAATGGAATATGGAATTCCCATTGGATCGGTTATGCTGTTTTCAAGTGTATCAGACTTTTATATATGAAAATAACTAATGTGAAGATAATCTTGATCTTACGGGGCCGGAAATTTTAAATGAAATATTCCGTTTTATAAAATATCCTCTCGAATTTCATCAGAAATAGTTATTATTTTTGTGGGTAGTTAAATACCCCCTTTCCCCCTACCCATGTATGCACTCTTGACCTTCTGCTTTCATCAAATTGTCCACTATTTCATGGGAATTTTCCTTTTTGATTATCTATTAATTTTTCGTATAGCTTTTAAACCATTAAATCGATGCAAATATATAACTTTTTCTAATAAATCAAGTCTTTTGACATGCGAAGGATCAAATTGCGAATTCGTTTACACCACATTTAAATGTTGGCAAATAAACTTTCTGCAATAAATTAACCTAAAAGAGAAGAAGTACCAAAAATATTTATTGTTCCCCTTTCTGGTCCGGAAAAAGTAACCGAACAGAAGTATCCCTAGGCGAACTAATACAAGGTGGTCTCCCACTTTCACCGCTAGTATATTTAATCTCCCTCAGATTTAATTTCTTAGTACATATATTTAACATCCCAGGCAGGCATAGTTTAAGACAAATCGGGGCGATACCACCTCCATGCTATCCCTATACCAAATTACAACTAAAACTATTGAGCGGCTTTTTCGTGATATAGAAAAAAAAATCATCTAAACTTAAGAAAAAAAAGCTTTGCCATGGATTAGTTGGATTTTCATTTTCAAAATTGTTTTATTGCTTACTGACGAACAAATATTTAAAAAATATTAACTTAAACTTAAGTTAGTCTGGTAGAGTGTGAACACCTACCTAATGTCTCCGCCAACGACCATAGTCGGTGAAAGTTAATTCTCTTCCGAGACTCGATCAGTAATTATACACTTGTTCCATGGGCGCGGCTAGGCCCCATAGATAAATACCTTCTAGAGGGCTAGAGAAGTATTGTTCGTATATTCGACTCAAGTTACGGTGTGCTGCGTGCTGACTACTATGTCTCTTGGGAATGGATATGCTGGTGCGCATCGTATTACTGTGAGAAGTTATTGGTGAGTTCTCCTTCGGTAGTACAGGCTGTGGGTGTGGTTGCTACAAAAATTTCCGGGAGGGGTGTGGGTCAAATGTTAGTGCTAGTGGCTGGTTGGATTGAGGTTGTCAAGCTTATTTGTGCTCTGCAGTGTGCTACTGATAAAGCTCGAGATTATATAAATCAAACACTTTAGCAAGACGTTTCTGCATCGTTGCCAGTGCTTGCATAAAAAGTTATCAACTGTTGTGTTTTCTGAAGATACTAGTGATGTTACGAATATCAATTTTTAGTATTCGCGAATACGAATACGAATACGAATATTTAAAACAGTATTCGCCGAATACGAATACGAATACGAATACGAATATTTCTTTTGAGGTTTATATTTCAAATTTAATTGGAAAAAATCCCTGCCTTTGCGTTAGTAACTATAAATGAAAAAAAAAAAAAATTTAGTGATTTAACATTATTATTGCATTAAGATGCCGAATTTGAAAACCTCTACAGAACATTTTTTAATTATTTTACTTACATACTTTCAGATTTCGTTTTTCTTACTCTGTTTGGGTTTTTAATTAATAATTCAGTGCTGTTTAGCGAACATATTTCCTTCCCACCCTTATACATTTACATATAAACAGAATCAAAACATCTCACCGAGTTTCCTTAAATATCATGCATTTAAGTTATACGAGTATATTCCAATTTATTGCCGAAAGATGATGTACTTTGTTCAATTCACTGCTGCGAAAGCATTTTTAATTTTATTAATACATTTGAGACAACTTAAATTATAATTTTTATATATTTTTGTTTGTTTTTAAGAAGGTTATTACTTTGCGTGAAATACAATGGGTTTTTTTTAATAAAAATTAATATATTTTTTTACATTTTATGTACTTTTTTTAAATTTTGTATGATTTTTTTTTGGAAAATGTATGGGAAAATTATTCGAAAAATATTCGCTTGAATTTGGCGAATACGAATACGAATACGAATATCTTAAAACAGGCGAATAGTCGAATAGTCGAATACGAATACGAGTATTCGTAACATCACTAGAAGATACACTAGTGACTGGTAGTGATGAGCACTCACCTCCACACATCAGGTTAGGACGCAACTGACAATAACTTTGATTTAATCCAAGCGTAATTTTTTTATATTTCTTTTCAAGTCGTAATTTTTGGGAAGAAACGAGGTCTCCAAAATAAACTATATTCAATATGTATGTATTCTTATATTAATTAAGATTTGTATTGAAAAATAAAATTTCCATAAATTTTTATTGATCTAATAGTTAAAATTGATTTTGCATTTAAATAAATTGTATGCCACTGGTTTAAATTGCAACAGAAAAAACGCGTACTGCATAAAAAGTTCAACAAGGGGCAAATTTATATTTAAATTGTATCGAATGCCGTAATTTGCCCCAGGCTTTTACTATCAGTGTGCTTAAATTTTGAATGTTTAACTGCGATACTGATATTATTTCTTTAATAAATTTATTTAAACTAAAGATCATTGTAAAGAGTTGCAATTACAATAATCTCCAAATAACTATAATTTCATTTAACATTTCGGACATAAGCAGTTCTGTCTTACTCCCGTTCACTTTATTTAACATCAAAACTAAATGTATGATTGCAAATAGTTTCTTTTTGCAACAAGTTTATAGACTAAAAATAAATTTATATTTTGCAAACATCATTTGATTTTAGTCGAAAAACTCCTTTCTAAATTGTACCAAATTATAGTCATATTTTTAGTTTTGCTTTTTTTAATGAATATTGTTTACATCTTTAATTTGGTTAACTTGATTCAGCATATTGAGGAATAACGCATAAAACTATTAAGTTTTCTTGAAATTAAACTCTTTAGCAAATATCACATACTTTAAATTATTTTATTACAAGATTTTAATGCAGGCGTAAACTGTATGAAATCCAAATTTATTTAAAAAAAAAAGGAAAAAAAGTGCCAGCATTTCCTTATTAAGTCGGCCAGAAAGTACGCTGTATGTTAATATAAAAAAATACTATAAAAAAGTAAGCACCAACTCGTCCTGCATTTACCCTTTAAAAAGTACCATTTTAATCTGGGTCATATGCTGTCCGTCTGTCAAATTTTATCCAAGTCTATTAAACGGTTTTCAAGTTGTATTGGATCAAACATTCAAACACAAACGTACGCAATTTACAGTTCGTATTTAAAATATGTTTACAGGAAAATTTTGAAAGCTCCAAGATTTTATTACATATCACATTTATGTTAAATTTTAAATTCGTTAGAGCTGATAGCAAAAAAAGAGGTGCAGATTTAGGTTTACCATTCCAAATAACTAAAGAAAAAACTTTGATTTCACAAAAAAAAAATTGGTTCACACCAAATATCAAATACTTGCCAAGGCGAATTCATACAAATTCTTCCAGAGAGCACAGGTGATTTATTTGGCCATTTTCGCCGCTTGTAATGAATTCACCTTAACCTTTGCCTTTATTTAATTTTTATATTTAGAAATATTAAACGCAATTTCGAAATTAAGATCCCAATTTCAAAACTAAGATCAGAATTTCGTAATCTACTTTGAATTTTCGAAATTAAGTTTGAATCTTCGAAACCAAGTTCAGTTTGTATATCTAATGCTACTGTTCTTTCTCAAGTGCAATCATTTGAAATAATATTTTTTTAAACAACCTACCCCTTGTACGCAAAGCGTAAAAAATCCTGGAATATTGGTACATGGTGCTTTTCTTAAGGGGCATTGATTACCAAAACAGGCGCTTTAAAAAAAAGAGAAAACATTTTTTTTCGTAATTTTCAAATTTTTAAAAAGGCCAAAAAATATGTTTCAAAATTTTTAAATCTCACCAAACATTACAGCTCTTTCTCTTTATTTAGAGCTGATGCACGAGGAGTGAAGTTAAAAATTGTGGTTATTAATTTCAAAACTTTTCAAATGAGACAAACATTTTTTTATGATTTAATAACGAGACTGCCCAATTTTTGGGTGTCATATTAGTAGTTCCCATTAAAAAATTATATGTATGTATCTAATAAAAAAACAACAATTGCCCAATTCACAAGCCTAGTTGTATCGTTGTATCTGTCAACAAAAATAAATCCTTCTAAAATTGTTTTTGTTTTGAGAAATTTTGTTTAAAATTGTGTTTTCATCTACAACAATAAGCGATACAACTAGGCTTGTGAATTGGGTAAATATATTTTCATATAAAAAACAATTTAGTTTTGGTGGCCAGTGTAATCATCATTCACGGTATTTGAGTTAACAAGAATTTTACCTTCACGTGGGAAATGAGTTTTTTTACAAAAATGCAAATCAATCAATTAAACGTTCTGTCTATAAGAAACCAATTGCAAGGAATTCCTAAGGATACTCTCCCAAGAAAATATAATTGTTGAATTCTTAAACTATTGTTGGAGTTGTATTTTGTAAAAATGGTATTTAGAAACAAGTTTATGTAGAAATTACCAACAGCATTAGACGACATACAACTGCTACCATGACTAAAAGTTGAATATATTTTTCCAGATCACAACCATTTTACAGACATAGAAAAATTTTATATTAAATTTTAACCATATTTAAGTACAAATATTGTATGTAGTTACATCCATATGTATATGTATGTGTACTGAAATATTTATGTATGTCTGTACACAGAAAGCATGTGCAGATTTTTATTTCACTCACATTTGAGTTGCAACCATTTCGTTGAGTTCCTTTTTCTTTTTATTGCAATCATTGATAAGAAATAATATCTTGTTTATTAATAATTTTATTTCAGGTGCAAGATCAAACGGTTGATCCAAATTTACGTGATGGCGATGGTGCAACACCGCTACATTTCGCAGCATCACGTGGTCATCTCTCTGTGGTGCGATGGCTGTTAAATCATGGAGCTAAATTATCACTAGACAAATATGGAAAATCTCCCATAAATGATGCAGCAGAAAATCAACAAGTTGAAGTAAGTAAAGTAGTCTCAAGCAATGAGCTTAAACTAATCCTAACTAAAAGCAAAAATTAATAAATAACAACAAAATACATAGAAAAAACATGTTTTAATTTCTTCATAATTTTTATAGTGTCTCAACGTATTGGTGCAACATGGAACAAGTGTAGATTATAATGGTAGAGAAAAGAATGCTGCACAAAGACATGGCAAATCATCTTCAACAAATAGACAGCATCAGCAGCAACAACAACAACAGCAGCAGCAGATGCAACAACAACAGCATCAAAATGCCAATAATGTAGCAATGGGTCATCACAGCTCTCATGGCAGTTGCAACAATTCCATGAGTAGTAAACAGACCAGTCGCAGCAACACCATCAAATCGAAAACATCATCATCAATGAGCTCAGATCAAGAACCATTTTATTTACATCCGCCATCCTCAGTGGGAGCACGCAGTAAAACAAATGACTCGCTATACACTCCCCAATCGCAACATTCCCAAAGCTCTTCGGAAAAAATTTACAATGGTTCGCTGGTGCCAAACAATGATGGCCTTTATGTGAACCCCATGCGTATGAATGGAATCTATACGCCACCATCTCCGAGTGGCAGTATGTCCGGAGAATCGTTTTTCCTACATGATCCCCAAGAAGTCGTTTACAATCGTGTACGAGACTTATTCGATTCAGATTCGAGCAGTGTCAAACACTCAAATCCACACAAACAACATCATCATCAAAAACAAACGGCTTCCAACCATTCAACACCCATTTCTACTGCTATGACCATACAGGCTGATGTACATTCTAGCTCGAGTGGAGCCGGTAGCGGTTCAGATGAATCGGTTTCGATACCATCCAGCATGAATTCGCCCAAAGTTCAGCCACTCAGAAATCACAGTTTTAATCGCCACACAACAAATCATACACAACCTCAGTTGCCACAACGCGAGCCATCACAGCAACAAATGTCACATCACCACAATAATGGCAGCAGTAGCAGCAACAACAATAACAACAACAACACCAATAAAAATAAAAACTATAGTCAGTCGCATATTTTGAATAACAACAAGTTAAATGCCAATACAACAACGAACAGTTCCAGTAATTTGATGATCCATCAAAATAACCATAAAAACAATAAAAATAATTCATCAAATCAAAAGAGCACATCCAGCACAAATGCCCATGATCATGACTACGAAGACATATATTTGGTACGAGAAGATGCCAAGAAAAATCAACAGAAATATATGATTGGGCGATCTCGTTCGCGAGATAGTGGATCACATTCACGTTCAGCAAGTGCTTCGTCTACACGAAGTACAGATGTTGTTCTTCAATATACCAATCATGTAAGTATTGAGAAACTTTACTAGAAATTAGAACAACAATTTTTCAATAAATAAATTTTCCTCCTCCAGAATCTCAACAACAAACGTGAAAGTGCAATACTCAACCGGAATAAATCCCAATCTATTATTGGTCTACATGGCAAATATGATGCGGCAGCATCGCAACGCTTAAAGGACAACTATAGTGGGAAGAATGTTAATTTGAAAAATCAACTCAATAGTGGCATTAAAAGTGACACATACGAGAGTGTGTGTCCACCCGAAGATGTTGTCGAACGTACAAAGCAGGCCAATAAAAACTCCGTAATACGCAATAATCTTGACAAAACCAATGCAAATAGTAGTGGGAATAACAGTGTCCAACATTATGGCAGCAACGCAAAGGTGGCTGCAACTAATTCGAACATGGCAGCGAGTGCAAATAACAGTAATCAAAATATTTACAACAGCACAAACAGTGTTAACAGTAACACATCCAGCAATGTGCATACCACAAGCAGCAACAGCAACTGCAATGCCAACAACAATAACAATAGCAACGGTCGACATTTGAAACGTGTTTCCTCAGCGCCACCAATGCAAAATGCTCAAATTGGTAAGTGGAAAAATGCAGATGTACGAGTTATTACTTTTTATTTCGTATTCTTGTATTTTTATACGAAAGACAGATTATGTTTGTTTCTGTTTTATTTGAGTTTCTAAAGGAATAAAGTGGAACACTTTTTTCTATAAAATTGATATAAAATCAATTTTAAATAATTTTATCTCGTTTTTCTAGTAAATGGTCCACCACCACCTCCCTTGCCGCCACCACTACGAGCTTCTTTTAGTCAACAACATTATCATGATCAGCAGCAGCATCAGTCTCTTTTATACAATAGCAACAATCAAAATATCAATATAAATTCAGAAAATTCAAATTCATTAAATTCCTTTCATCGCTCTTCTGATAATAACTTACATGCCGAAAATACTTTGGATTCGGATTCTGGCTTGGAAGTTGTTGAGGAACCATCACTGAGGCCATCTGAGTTGGTGCGCGGCAATCATAATCGTACAATGTCAACAATATCAGGTAAGTAAATTAAAACATTAGAAATTATCACGGTCACTCTGATTAACTATAAATTGAATTTTAGAAATAACTTATTTCGCTTCAATCCCGTTTTTTACCGACTTTAAAACAAATTAGTTTATCAATTCTTTCGAATTTTTTTAACTTTTGAACCGCTATAACTCCATAAAAATAGTAAGAAAAATTACTTTAAATGCTTAACCTATTTACATTCTAATTCGGGGCGGTTTTAACCAACAAAAAGTAGCCGGTTTATACATATTTTCTTAATCCAAATCTTTGGATTAAGCACCATTTAGTGCAAGTAAAAGTTCATAATTTCATATAATATTTTTTTATTATTAATATTATTATTAGTGTTGTGAAAACCAATATTAAAAACGTGTCATTCAGCCATGTTGATTCTTTAAAAAACGAAAAACTTTAAATATTGTTTGTAATCAAAAAATTTTTAAAACTCAAAATTAAATTGACAATGAATTTTTCTATTAACTTCATATGTACATTAAACTGCAAAACAAAGTGTTATATAGCTGGTTTGCATACTACGAAAATGTAAAAGGTTGCACCTAATCAAACACAGCCTTTAAGCTGTAAGCCCAGTAAAGAATCTTTTGTAAATTCTTTGACATCTGGCATTTATAATTTTATTTTGTTTTTAATTTCTGTGTGATTACCATGGCATCAAGCATTGAATTCGCACAATGTTAAAAATAAAACAGAACAATTAAATGCAAAAAGAAAACACCTTTATATCAGACCTAAATATATTTACCGATCACTCTTTTCTTTTATTTCCTTAACATTCTGACACTTCCCCCACATCCAAATATATATAAAAAAATGTCTTTTTGTTGTTTCTTTCTTTTCAAAACTATTTGGAGAAACCCAAAGTGAGAAACCCCTTAGCGTGCATGTATTAATTGCAACATTAAACACTTATAGCTCCCAATATACTGCACCCACAAAAACCAAGAATATCTTGTCCACTTCTGTGAATAAATATTTTTTATTTGGTATAAGTTTTGTCAAAATCGGCTTAATATAACGGCCATCACAAAAAATTGTCTTGCCTATTATTTATGTATTTATTAATTAATAAAATATTAAAAGCATATTTAATTTAATTTCATAAAATATATGAAAATCTAGTTGTTTAAAAACATCCCTCGGTGGGTACGTTTTACATCTTGGTGATATCCACACTTTGATGCTGTGCCTTCTGGGGAAAATAGTAACACCAAAGTCGATTGAAAATTAATCCCCAGGAGTTCTCTTCCAATACTTGACTAAAAACCACACCCACTGCTACCACGGGAGCCCCGAGGGGGTAGATACTGTTACTACTATATCAAACTCAACATGCGATGTGAAAATGCGAGATGCATATCTGTCCTCTTGGGAATGGGTATGCTATTGGTATTCTCCTTGACGAATAATATGCTGGCCGCCATAGCACTACTCTCGTTGGTGGCATGCATTATTCCGTGACAAATTATTGGTGAGATAACCTTCGGGATTACACGTGGTGGCTGTGGTTGCTATCGCTGGGAGAGTTATTGGTTAAATGCCTTATGCTCGTTCACTGCTAGTGGCTGGTTAGACTTCGGTCCACTAATTGGGAGCATCTATCTGCTATTGCGAAACAATAGGAGAAGAGATTAGATAGATTAAATACTTCAGCAAGGTGTTTACGCATGGTTTTTGCGAACAAATATATTCACACTTTGTTAAGAGCACTGTGGGAGTTCAGACATATGTCTAAAAATCTTCAGAAATTTTAACATGATATGGAAAGCAAAATAAAATTTACTAAATACCTCTTTGTTTTTCTTGTGATATTTTATTCAGACCTTTTTAAAAAAAATTTAAAAATTAGTTAGAAAATTATCGAAAACAATTCTTAAGTTCTGTAATATAAATTTGTAAAATGTAAATTGAATTTTGTTATTCAATTTTATAGTCATCATGCATATCGATATAATGAAATATCATTTTATTAACCACACATCACAATTTCCTTCCACATGTTATTTTCAATTAATTGATTTATCAAAATTACATATTTTCCTGCCTTTTTGGCTTTCATCGTTAGCATTTTTAAACTACTCGTATGTTGTTGCCCACTTTTATTATTTGCTAATAAAAAATATATAAACGTGGATGGGTTTGGCTTTCCGTGTCTAGTGTATAATTTTCTGTCAGACATTGAATTTTCTTTGGTTAAACATTGAAATGCTGGAGACCGCATAAACGTTTTTCACCTGTTTTTTTTTTATTTATTTTGTTCCAATGTGTACTTTTCGCAAATTTCTTTAATGTCTGTATTGTTGTATGCAATCATAAAATCAGTTGTGCATGTATATGTGTGCTATTTTTTATAACAGTGTCTTTTGGAGCTATTTGAAGATACCAGTATAAATGTCAAGGACCTCAATAATTTTTTAAAGAAATTTTTTATGTTTGATGACTTTTTTCCTTTATTATTAAGGCAAGTTTATTTTGTGGTAACTCAGTATGTGTGTGTATATGTGTGTAGCATAATAATTGTATTTGAATGCCCACATTTTATGGTCAATTGCTTGTTTGGCCAAAATCTAATAAAAAAATATTTTTAATGCATAATTCAAATTTTAAAATGTTTAAGAAGATACTCGTGTGATAAATTACTATGAGTTAATTTAATTTGTTGTTGTTTTAACTATATGACAAAACGTCAGTAAACTACACTTTTTCGTCAGAAAAATTAATATTTGTATGTATGTAATTCTTTTAGTATGAAATTGCTAAGATATCTGAATTTTAATAAGTGATTGGTGATGGTTAAAAAACTCTTCTGTATGCAGTTGTAAATTGTATTTAAACGGTGTACGATCTCATAAATATTTCATTTTTGTAATGACAAAAAGCTTTTATGGTGGCAATTCCACTTTAACTTATTTTCCTTAAACATATAAAATTTTGAAGAATATTAAGATATTTTAAGAATAATTTTATTTGATGGTAAAATTTTTCAATTCTATGGATAAGTTTTTTTTTTTTAATTTTTTTCTAAATTTTGGAATTTTCGAAGGGGCTGATTTACCAATTTTATCATAACTATGGAACGACTTGTTCAATTTTGTCACAAAACATATTAAAAAACTTGAAATGAAATTACTTTTAAGCCATGCTAATATTATTATTTTATAAACTCAGCGGTTTCGGAATTATTTAGACTGCAATAATTAAAATTATTTTTTTTTTATGCAAAATTGGTAAATTTTTATTCTTAAAAAATATATAAAAAATCGAAAATGGCAAAAACTTCATATTTTTATTACATGATTAGAAAGGTATGTATATTCCAAATAAAATAAACTTTACTTCATGAAAATCGATGCATAAATGTTGATTTTATTCAGAATAAAGTGAAATTAACCGATTTTAAGATTTGACTACGTTGCAATAAATTCTTGATATGTACTCCACCACGTATTAGTTATGTATATGTATATAATAATATAATATATGATAAAATTGGTAAATCAGCCTCTTCGAAAATTCCAAAATTTAGAAAAAAATTAAAAAAAAAAAAAAATTATCCATAGAATTGAAAAATTTTACCATTTTTGTACTTAGGTATCAATAATGCATCCATCAAATCTATATAGTGGTTATTCAAGCCCATTTTCACTGTTGACCTGTGTAATTAATCGAATGGCTGATAACTAGGGTAACCGCTTATATGAATTCGAAGGTTCAAAGAAAAAACATGATGGATATAAACATAATCGCAAGCTATCATTAATGTACAGATTAATGATTGAGAATATTATATATTGAATTTGTCATCTAGAGAACATAAAATAGTCGTCATAAATCTCCTTCTGACAATCCCACTGTATGAAAAATGCAAACACAACTACTTACTAAATTAAATTCAATCAAATTATAATTTTGATAAATTTTTTATATATATTGAATACACTTTTCTGGACAAATTAAATTTAACAAAATTTATAATAATTAAGTTACTTATATTATCAGAATTTTATATGTAAAGACCAATTGCCATCTTTTGCTATTCCAATACAATTTTTCGTCATGCTACAAACGTAACTTGTATATTTGACGGAATTGAGTTTTTCAGTGAATCGAATCCGCACAAAAACATAAATGTGAAAATAAGTCCAAGTTCCTATCCAAAAAATCTCGGCCGTAAAAAGTACTGAGATCAAAATAAGGACCAAGTTCTTGATAGGTACAATTCCATCTCATTTCTAGGCAACCTATAATCTTGCCAATATTTTTCCAAGAATTCTTTCCCATATTAGAAAGGCAAAAAAATGTTGCCGAGCTTACAGGTTGCCTAGAAATAAGATGGAATTGTACCTATCAAGAACTTGGTCCTTATTTTGATCTCAGTACTTTTTACACACTTTTATGTTTTTGTGCGGATCTCACTTCTTTTTTCTAAGCTGTTTTTGTACAAATATTTATATGTATTGCTTATCTGGGCCTACCTGTGTACCAAATTTAAGGTTTCTAGCTATACTGGAAGTGCCCCATACAAAGAAGGGGCACCCTAGTCCCCTCGGGTGGAAAGTGCCCGTTTTCAGATTTTTCTGGTGTATTTCTCACCAAGACCTACCTGTTTACAGAGCTTCACCTCTCTAGCTATACTGGAAGTGCCCAATAATATTGATGAGTTAATCAGTGAGTGAGTGAGTGAATATATACTAAAATATGGACTTTTCACACCTTAATATCTCGGGAACCTTTTATGGTAGAACTTTCAAATTTAACCTGTGAGGTCAACTCTGTGGAGAGACCTTATGTTTCAAGTTTCATTATATTATGATCAAGAGGAGCAAATTTATGAGGGGGGTAAAAACACCTCGAATGGTTTCACTGTGTGGCCCAACTTGGCCTGGCGCACGCTAGATACATTTCACTTAATTACAAAAATGTATGGCAATAGTGTAAAAAATAATGATTTTACAAGCAATTATAGAATTATAGTTGTGTTGAGATCGTTACAGTATCTATTATATTTTTACCTTCTCCTGTAAAGATAAAATTATTCGAGTTAGGGCCTTTCTACTTGAGACCAACGAAGTGTGCCTTGAACCAGTGATGATTTATTTTTGTAAAATTAAATACCTGTCTTCATATAATTTTCATTCAAGGAATAATTATTTGGTTGTAGCAGATATACATACTTATTCGACATAAACATTTTGCAATCATGTCTTTTCTTTGCGTGTAGGTCCTGATAAAATATTTATACGTTTTAGAGCTTTTGAAGAATTTTGGCATTAATTTATAATGCATATATTTGCATATTTGACGTATTATAGCATAGTTTTTTATATTTCCGTCTACACCGCATACTAAAGGAATTTTGTTTAATTTTTGTGTCACATTCGCTTACCTTTCCTGAACATTTAAAATTTTTATAGCTGCCTATTTCACATATAATTAGTTCATAATTTATGGTTTAGCTAATCCATATGCTGTATTTCATATGTTGGCAATGCCGACTCATCAGTAAATCTTTAAACATGTTCAAACAATATTCAAACTAATTTCCTTATGCACAATATCTCAAGAAAGAACTAGAAAATACAACAGCAAAAGCGCAATAGTTTTAAAAAACTTAATAAATAAAATTTATAAAAACATAAATTATTAAGAAATACCCGAAAATAATGTTACATTTAGTAGAATTGTAGACATAAAATATATTAGATCATTATTAGAAATGTGCGAGTTATTGATATTTAAAATTGACATGATTACGCACGTTCACGAACTCAACATTAACTAACTTATATACTTATTTCCCAGCATATTACCCACATTCGAAGTATTGCATGCAGTATGTTATACCTGGTTCCCACTACAATTTTAAAAAACTATTTTAATCGAAACAGGAAATATGCATAAAAAATATTATATATACGAGTATATTTTCAAACTATTACTACGAGTATGCCAACTAACGTAGTGATAATTATCCAATGTTGTATGTGAGATTTGATGAAAAATATTATGCAAAAAACCTAAATTATACACAATATGTAACAAATATTTAATTAAATTTATGCACAAAAATATGTTTTTTTTTCAAACTCTGATCCCCATCTCGTGTTACATTGTGCTGTTTTTAGTGTGAGATTTTATGAAAGCTTACAAAAAAAAAAAAAAAGATTTTCCTTGTCGAGACGTTTTTGGCTTCTGTTTGTTGTTTATTCACGTACAGTTGAGTTTTTAGATTGTTTTGTAAAGCAAATCTGGAACTTGTTACAGAAACTAATAAAAGTTTTAATGGGGTGATTCGTTTGGATGACGAAAGCAACATCTTGACATTTATAAAAAAAAAACACCTCACAATGAATCACGCATTTGTGTGCACTTATGGACTACTTACTATAAATATTCGGTAGAATCACAAAAGTTAAACTTGTCTCTAGTTATATGTTTGTGTATCTGTTTGCAACTTAAGTGAAATTTGCATTATTCGAACAACGATATTCATATATTTCATGAGGCAGCAAAATTACATGTCTAATATTGCAGGTTTTGCAGGATATTAAACGAAATATTTGTTGCGTCAAGTAAGGAGACCATAATTACCAAGTGTGTCTACATAAAAATGTAGCCGTTAAAAGTTTCCGGACGTTACTAATTTTCTAGTACCGATTATAGATTTTCTCTTTGTTAGAAACATTAAATCGTTACTTGAAAGCTTCCGTTTTTCAAATATACTCGTATACTACTTTTAAATTTTCTTTAATTTATTTTTTAAAACGTACTTTTTAAAGAATTTTCTTTTTAAAAAACGAGGTAAATACTATGTATATATTAAAAAATGAAGTTACTTCACCGTGATCCTGAAAATATCTCAAAACTTGAAAACGGATCTAAAACCAGAAAAAAGGGACCCAAAGAAATTTCGGTCTCATGGAACCAAATGGAATTTTTTAGTTATTTATGACGTGCTTTTTTTATGAGATTTCACATGTTTAATTTTTATTTATGTACTTTTTTTCCTTTTTCAATGTTGTAATGATTCATGGTAAAACAAAATTGCATTTTGTTACTAGTAGAGCTTTTAGAAAATATTGTTTTGAAAACAATTACTATTGTGTCAATTGAACTGATGGCAAATTAAATGTAATTGATCAAAAATATCAAAGCAATAAGACTGGTATGATCACTTTCTTTCAATTTCAACAATAAATACATAAATATTTAAAACTTAAATCGTTACAAATTTATAATACGATATACGAGTGCAGAGAACCACACACACACACACACATATATGCAAGAAATTTCAATGCCGAATAAGTGACAAACTAAATTTAATGATAGCATTTCATATATTCAGTCTTTTAAAATTCACATGACTTGTCAAGTATGTTTTGAAAAAAAAACTCTACATATATTTATTTGTTAATGCATATGTGTTGTTGTATCTGTTGTATTTTATGGCTTCATTACAATTTTGCCCCAATGAAAAACGGCCCCGAACTGAAAAATTAAAAATGGCCTCAAAATGTTTACATTGAAAACAACAAAAGATATTTTTGAACCACTTTTCATTTTTGGTATGGGGAAATTTTTCATGGAGCCGTATTTTGTACTATAAAGAGTCAAATTTTAAACACATATGTGAAAATTCAATATTCCGAAATTACTTTCAAAATTTTTTGTATATTGAACTCTACTGTTCTACTTTATCAACTGTATTAGAAAATTTTTTTTCGACAAAGAAGATTTAAGAAAAATTAAAATTTTTGTATGTGTATATGAATTGTATTTTTTTTTTAATTACTACGAACAGTTTATTATTAGATTTAGCCTGTACAAATATTAACAAATATTAAACTTTTTGTTCGTAATTTTTGAACATCCTAATGCCCAATAAATTGGAAGAAATTTCCAATATTTTCTGTTTTGCAATTGATATCTTTTTAGAAAAGCTTACTTCATACCAAATATCAAAGTTCTTTAAGCTATTGCATAGCTTCTATCGGGGGCTTTGAGGCGACCGAATCAAGAAATTTTGAATCGTTTGTTTCTTAAGTCTTTTGTTTTTTGAAACGAAAAAACCTAACACTGTGTTCTTAATTACTTTGTTCAACCAAAAAGGGGTTGGCAAAAAAAATTTATATACCAAAACGTAGGTATTTAGATCCACTATAACCTACAAATGGTCCGGTCCCCGAACTTTTTGTTTTTTTGGACCTAGACCGGAAATAGTGCATAAGTGGCACTTGTTTCTTAAGTGTTTTGTTTTTTTAAGTGAAAACTTCTTTTTGGTATAATCTATGTATGATGACTATATAGTGTTGTCGCTATGGAAATTTTTTAAATTTCCAGTGTTGCCCCTTTTCCCGGGAAATTTTCCGCTATTTCTGGGATTTTGAGGGGATTTTTGTACAAGTTTTTGAGAATTCCAGAAGGTGGTTTGTGGCTTTGCTAAGGTTTGTGTCTTTGCTAAAACTTTGTGTCTCGGCTGAACACGAGTGTGTCTTGGCTAAGTGTTTCCAAACTAGCAAGTGCCGTCGAATAAGCAGATATATCTATGTATGTATATAAAATTAAGTCGTGTTAGTTACACTATTTATAACTCAAGAACTGCTGAACTGATTTGGCTGAAAATTGGTGGGCAGGTAGCTTAGAACCAGGAGAAGGACATAGGATACTAAGGTAAGGCACTGTTTACCAGTATAGCTAGATAGCTGAAATTGAAATTGCATAAGTTGATAAAAAATGCTATGCAATAGCTTTACCGCGGCACTCCCCGAGTGCCACACGTCTTTTTTTTTTGTTATTATTACGAATAAACATTAGCATGTGCAATCAGATTAGCAGAACGTATCAGTATACCGATTTCAAGGCCGATACACCTCTCATCAGCGTTCAATTGTCCATCTTTACAATTTTCGTAAAGTGGATACTAATTGGGACGAATATCAACTATTTATCCAAGTTTTCAACAGAAATAGATTACGAGAATTAATTTAATTAATTTTTGTTCTATTTTTACATATTGAAACAACTTTGGTTAGTACGAAACTCCCCATGTCTGATTTTTTTTTTTTTTTTTTTTTTTAATTAGGACCAGCACTCAGGGGATGACCCCTACGTATGCAGTGCATTGTGCCGGAACTCAGAGAGAGGGATAGAGTAGAGAAGATAGATGTTGAAAATGTAGAAGGCTTAACTCTTTTTTAATCTCTGCTTTGCGCGTTATGTTAATTTTCATAGCAGTGTTGAGGCGCCTCCGGTGTTTGAATTTTCATTAATTCAATAAAACTGAACTTAAGCCTAATAATAATAATTTCTCATCAAAGTTTTTTTTTTCTTATTTAGAGTTCACGTACGGGGACTAAAGTTTTGAGTTTTCATAAATAAGTTGTCGAAGGTGTGAGAGAAATGAAAAGCGTAATTTAATAACAAAAAAAAAAGGCCGAAATAATTGAGAAATAAAAAAAATTTCAGCTATTTCCAACTCTAATTCGAACCCTATTAAGTGATTTTGTCTAAAACTTTTGCAACAACAAAATGAATAGTGGTCATTTATGAAATCACACATCAATATTCAATTACACAAAACAAACAATAGAAAACAATTTTGAAATTTTTATTAACAATATTGAATTTAGTTGAAATTAAAACAAAATAAATTTCAAGAAAGACAAAAAAATACTTTAATATAAAAGAAAAAAGAAACAAAACCCTGTTTTATCAAAAAAAAAAGTTGTCATCCGGCGTTATTTTAAATGAAAGTGAATGTTGTTACTTGTTGTTGCCGAGATGTTGTCAGTGAGACAGCAATAAGACCAGCAATTTAAGTGTAAATGAAGTTCACACACAAACACATACATACATCACAAATAGAGTCAACCAGGTTTACCGTGATATGAACTGGGATGAAGATGGGGATGGATGGATGGTACAAGCGAGTGTACGAATGAATTCGCATAATTTCTTATTTTCTATTCAATTTTATCTCTGTTTTGAAAATAGTTTTCCATCCACATGCAGACTGACAATTAACTACCATCAACCAGTTGTTAACTGCTTGCAGCATATGCAATTGTTGTAGGATAGATACTATTAAGAGTAGATACTACAACAAACAACATCACTTGTTATTTATTTAATATATTATTCCATGTTTGTAGTTTGCGATAGAGGTGGTTGCTTGTTGAGGTATTTTGTAAGTTTTTCTATTTTATATTCCACATTTTTTTTTTTTGCTTTTACAATTTATGGCTTTCGGTTTGGGACAACTTTTGTTTGTCAGCAGCGTTGGTGTCAGTGGCATTTGTGCATCTAAACATGATGTCAGTCAGTTTTAACAATAACGCTGTAACGTCAACTCTTGCGCTAAAAATAACAACAATCGCTGAAAGAAAATAATTTAAAATTCGTAACTTTTCTCCCTAATTGTTTTGCAACAAATATCCGGGGTAGTGTCGTCGTTAGATTAGATTACGAGGGAAATCTATTTTCGATTTTCGCAAATATTGAATTGTTGGAGAGAAAAAAGAAATACGATTTCCTTATAAAAGTGTGTGTTTGAAACAAAAAGCTGACCTCATGTTGGGTCAAAAGAAGTGTTCGCGTAAAAATTATTTTACTTTGCGTTTGGCACAATTTCAATTTTTTCATTTGCGTTGTAAGTGATTGATTAATTGATTGATTCATTTTTCTTCTCTTTTCTTGAATGTAAATTTGTTTTTAAATGAGCTTTTATAGTGAAAAAATTAATTGAATAAATTTAAAGCAAGTAATAATTAAATCAGCAATAATATTTTAAATTAAGTATTTTTAATGATGTGAAATAATTTTCTTTGCCGCTAAATTAATCCACATATATTATTACTGTCGATAGAGTGCAATTGTTTTAATCTTTACAAATAATTTATTTATAAATGGATGGTGAAAGAAATTAAGAAAAGTGATTTTTTCCCAGTTGTATTTAATCCGAGCATTATTCATAAAATAATGGGATTCTGTGTACAGAAGACAGATTATTATGACAATTAGTCAAACGCAAAAATATATATAGTGAAAATCTGTAATGAATCGTACAACTCTAAACGATGGTTGAGTAGCGATCGACCTCTTTTATCTGCTAGTGATTCAGCTGGAAAGTGGCGAGGATGGTGCTTTAAATGTTCTTTTATTTTCAAATGAAATTTTAAATCTTATTTCCTGAAAAATATCAACCTTTTTACATTTTGGGACCAAAAATCTTTTTGTAAATATAAAAAACTTTTAGTTGACCAATTTTTGGCTCAAAAGCATGAAGCGATAAATACTTTCTGCTATTAACAGTTTTTGACGAGATTTATAAACATTTTTAAAATTTTTGGAAAAAATAATTTGTATATTTTATTTACAAAAAAAAATCAGTGTGATTTAGCATATTTAAAAAAGCTCAAAAGAATTTTTGTTGCAAAATCTTATCTTTGATCTCAATAACTATTGTCGGAAAATCGAATTGATGATCTGGAATACATTCATTACTGCTCACTGTTGTTGGCCAACATGCTCCTTCATTTGTATATAGCTTTTGAAGTAGTTTTGAAATATAGGCTGTTTTTAAGGTGAATTTTTTTTTAAATTGGCTTGAAATTTACTTTATTCGAAACATAATCTTCTGGCATTATAATTTAAATATGACCTCCATGGCTCGCTCGGACGTAGCTTATCTGTACACAGAAAAAAATAAAAATTGATTTCAATTAAAAAATTTATAATATCAATTAAAAATTTAATTAAATTTGCACCAGTAAACAAATTAATAGTATCAATTAAATTTTTATACATTTATTAACTAAAATTATTTATTACAATTAAAAATTTAATTAAATAAATTAAATATTTAATACAATTTTTTTATATTTTTAATTAAAGGGTTAATTGAAAAAAAATAAATATTTTTTTCTGTGTAGGTCCAATTTTCGAAGACTTTTTCCAACTTTTGTGGCCGTTTTTGACCTTCCAAATGTTCATTCGTTTCGGCCTTAGCGGCGTAGACAAACGACTTCATATATCCCGAAAGAAAATAGTTTAGCGGCGTTAGATCGCACAATCTTGGAGGCCAATTCGCGGTTCCGAAATGTGAAACTATGCTGTTACCAAACGTTTCCCTCAATAAATCAATTGTGACATGAGCTGTGTGTGACATGTTGCTCCGTCTTGTTGGAATCACAACTCCTGCAAATCATGGTTGTTCAATTGATGAACGAAAAAGTCAGTAATCATGGCTCTATAGCGGTCAACATTGACTGTAACGTTCTGACCAGGATCGTTTTTTAAGAAGTACGGACCAATGATTCCACCAACCCATAAAGCACACCAAACAGTCATTTTTTTTTCTGGATAAAACAGTGTCTCAACATACACTTGAGGATTATCATCATTCCAAATACGGCAATTTTTTTTTATTGACGTGTCCATTCAAACAAAAGTTAGATTTCGCGTCAATCTATTCATATTGAAATGCCTAACCAAACATAAATCACCTTACAGCTGACAAAATGGCCGCCAGTTAAAAAAGTGTTGCCAACATAAAGTTTTATACCTCTATAAAAACATGCTTTAATAGGCAGTGTTCTAATAAGCCGATAGAATTCAACCTTAGTATGATCCTTGCCGTGCTTTGGTATCATAGTAATCAGCGAAAACTTCTCTAGTACTGCAGTCGTAAAATACCATTAAAAATATTAAAGTATTTTTCTTTTTACAAGAAATGGTAATTCTAAAAGCATTTTCTTTTGCTTAGTTTATCGACACATGGGCCTTTCTTTGGATTTAGGCCAGTTATAGCCTTTTCAAACTCCATAATATTGAATCTCAGTTGAATTTGTCGCAGAGCAACGTCTGGTGGCAGTGCAACAATATCTGCATAAATATATGAAGTGAATACATTTTCTAAATGTTTAACAAAGAGAGTACATTTTTCACCATCTTTCTTGCCCAGTCACCATTCGAAGATCGTAATGGAGGTTTACATATCACCGGCCTTTTAATTCCTCTGGCTGAATTCCACAGCTTGTGGTGTTGCATCGAGTTCTTCAATAAATTTTTGCAGGGAAGCTAATTTTTGTGTTTGTAAAATTTTTTTTTAACTGTTTGGTACATTCCTTCAGCCTTAATTTTATCTGAGTGGAATTGTAACGTTGCCATTCTCGACGATCATTCTTTTTTTCAGACAACATCCTTTTTATATCTACCAAAAAGGTTTTTGTTGATTTGTAGAAGTACCATTTAGAGAATATTACTTGGCGTTTGCTTTAAAATGGGAAAGTAGAAGTAGTGAAGGGTATGTTTATTATCATTTTTTCAACACTTTCATAAAAAATCTTTTTAAAATCGATCGATTTCCATATCATACACGATGTACAACATACATACATATGTTTGAGCGTAATAATTTTTTTTTTTTTTTTTGGCTCCTCAAATTGTATTTTTACCAAACAGCATTACAATTTTTAGTTGAAATTTTAAAAATATTAAAAGTAACATTATTACAAATAAAACAAGCAACAACAAAAAAAGCGTTTTGTGTGAAAAGTGGTTTGGAAAATGATAAGAAAATTGCGCTAAACTTGTTTAGTTTGTTTTTTTTTGTTTTTTTTTTTGTTTTTTGTGGGGGATATTTATTTAAAATGATGCTTGCCATAACTTTCACAAAACAGTTCAGTTCATTGCAGCAATGAAATAAAATGTATAAAAACTACCCAGCATATGAGTGCTAACGAGTGTGTGTTTTTATTAAGGCAATCTCTGGATCTACTTAGTGTCCATATCGAAGTATTTTTTTTTATTATTATTTAATGAATGTTTTTAATTTTCAAATGGAATTAATTGTTTGTATTTAAAATTTATATAAAAACCACACTGAAACTATCAACGAATCTTTATGTTCATTTAAAAAAAAAAACGTTTGGGTTTTGGTGTCTTTACCAAAATATTTTATTGAAAAATTTGCTAATTAAACTGATGAAAGAGTTCAAGACTTGTAAATACATTTCTTTATCACCTACTTTTGCAGTAGGTGATTGTTTTTAAGTTTTAAAAAAATTTTGTGATACATACATACATATTTTAAAAGTTCGACAAAATTAGTTATTTTGCATATTTTAGAAAATCTCAACATATTTCTTGTAGCATTAATCGATGTCCCTGTAGAACATTTTAGTTTACATCACTGCCTGCAACTCAACAAGTAAATATTTTAGTTTCTCGTTTATACGGAATATCAAGAAATTCAATAATTAAAGAAAAGTTCGAAATTTCGGAGAAGCTTTTGATGACTAGATCTTAATTTCAAAATTTCGATGTCAATTTCACAAATTCAAACGCCAACGACAGCTTTAAATAAACGCAAAGACCTTCGTAATTTTGTTTGAATTAAGTTTTATTGGCATTTTTAATAGACAATAGGATTAATTAAACAAATAAATTTTTCTTTTTTTTTTTAATCTTTTGTGTGCTCACAGCAAATATCAAACTGTTTTTCTCTTTTATATCACAATATTTTTGTATACAAAATTTTGATGTAGATTTCAGAAATTCGATCTTATTTTCGCAAATTCAAACTAAATTGAATTTTGTAATTTCTAAGTTAATTTTAAAATTGCAACAAAATTTCTAAAAATAATTTCGAAAATTTAATACTCGGGTGCTAACACAAACGGCCTCATCCACTTGGAAAAAATTTATTTTTACTTACTTCAGTAAAAAAATAAAAATTTGGAACACTGCTTGCTCTTTTAGTCAATTATTTTCAAATATTTTTTCAAAACCTAATTCCCTAAGGGAAGCTCATTTTAAAAATATCTCAGAGAAGAGAGCCTTTCAAACCATCTTTGCTAAACTTTTTTTGAATTAACGGCCTTCAGCCGGTCTTAAGGAATTTCTCCTTTGAGGTATTTAGAAAACCGGTAACTAAGGATTTATAAAACTTTTTTTTTTATTTATTTTATAAGGCCATAAAAAATTCTCTACTTATTTCATATATTTGGGTTTTTATTTTATCAGGGGCCAAATTACGACATTCGATATTGATCGAAATTTACATTTAAATTGTATTGAAATTTCGTTCGATATCGAATGCCGTAATTTGGGCCCAGGTCTTTTTTCTCTGGGCGCTACTTCGTAATGAAGCAAGACCCAAAAAGTGCAACTTATATGATTTGACGTTTGGGAAGAAAATTTTTTTTCCATTTCATTGGAAGTTATCGATATAAGCCAAAAAAAAGGCGATTTGAAAAAAATTAGTTAGCTCCTTTCTATATTAAGGTAAAAATATGTGGACTTAAATTCTAAAAAGAGAAACAGAATATTTTTATAGAAAACTTAAAAACCATGGAAATTATAATTTAAGTCTACTCTGGCTGGGCTTGAGTTGATTTATGATACGAATAATTATTGTTAGATCATGTAACATTGAAATTGCAACAAGTAATTCAAAATTACAAATTAAAAAAAAATAAAAAAGAAATTGTACTTAAAGTCTGTGCTGGCTGGCTGACCTAATCTAGTCAAGTTCATTTAAATTAATTAAAATGTTAATAGACTTCATATTTCACACAAAAGACATGTTTTGATGCCATAAATAATTCTGTTTTCGGAACAACAAATTCAACGTAAACACTTTTTGGCTAAAACGGTCTGTTGCACATTGCAAATGCATGCCAACATCTTAAAAAGATACCAGCATACGATAGATATGTACATGTGTACTCTTGTATGTATCTGAAAGAATGTACATATAAAATCGTTGTACAAATGTGCATGCATGTATGTACACATGTATGTATGTGCATAGTTTGATTAAAGTAAACAGATACAGTTTTGAATATTTTGTTTTTCTTTCTTTCATTTTATAATTAGTTTACAAAATATACTCGTATATAAAAATAATTATTAAAAATAGACTCCATCTACTCTTGTCTAAATGTTTAAAAACCCATAACACCAGAGTTAAAATATTAACCACAACAACAAAAAAACAACATAAAATATAATTTAAAGATGTGCTCATATTAAATTAGAAAAATTATAAGAAGAAAAAAATGTTGGTGGTAAATGCATCTAATAAATAAATTTGTTCAATTTCAGCGAACAAGAAAGCTAAACTACTCAATGGAGGCTCAAGCGTGCAACAACTGACTAACACACAAACAATAAATGCAACAACAAATGGTGAAATTAATAACAACAATAGTAGCAGCAACTATCAACATTTACAGAACGGTAACGGCTTTAACAGCAACAACAACAACAATAGCTGCACCATCAACAGCAACTATGGAAAAAATCCAGCTCATTATCAGCATTTACAACACAACGGCAGTGGTATTGTCAGTGGCAACAGTAACAGCGGCAACGGTCATTCAAATTACTCATCTTCGTCATCTCAACACTATCACTACCAGCAACAACAGCACCCACATATTTATGGTTCATCCGCGGAAGATCATTACGAATTGACCCAGGCTCAATACGGACACAACATAACAGGGAATGCATCGTCTCGACCCGGTGGTCCAAATTTAGTGAACAAACAGCTCGTATTGCCATTTGTGCCACCCAGTTTTCCCAATAATTCACAAGATGGTGTTGCACATCTCATCAAACCATCCGAATATTTGAAATCAATTAGTGATAAACGTTCATGTCCATCCTCGGCCAGGTAAGTGAAACTTTTAATACAATTTTTATTTCATATCATTTTGGTTTAATTTGATCACTAACTGATCTGATTACTCATTGGTGTTAATCCAAATCAGTTTTTCAAAATCTTCACATATATAATTTTAGTTTTTTTTTTGCCAATGCGTGCTTTTTTGGCAGAAAATAATTTAGGAAAATATAAATCAATTAAAAGCATCTCTAATTAACGTTAATCTCCCAATTAGACTTGCGTGCCTTTTGGTTTATTATTTTGCCAAAAAAAAAATATTTTTAATCACATATAAAATATTTTCATTTAAAAATAAAAAAATATAGTTTTGGCTATTAATTGTGTCTGTTGGAATTTGCAAAAATCGTTGAAAATGCTGTTTAAGATCTTGTTGCAAGATCAAAGTTTTAGTTTTAGTACAACCTTCGTCGCGATGCTACTACAATCACGTCGCACCTGGCATAGGTATGTATGTTGTGTTTATAAAATACACTTTAAGGAAGTTTATTTAAGTTCAATTTGAAAGCTTTTTGTCATTGTGCCTTATGTGTTGTTGTGTTTATTTATCAAATTTCGGAAATAACAACATCATTTGAAAAAAGTTTGATGAGTTCGTACCTACATTGAAAAATTGATAATTTTTAAATAATCACAGAAAAAAAAAATAAAATACGGTTGGAAATGTAATTGAGTGTGTTGTAAAGTTTAAGACCGACCACAACGAAAACTAATAAAATTCGAATCTTGAATGATTAAAAATTTTTCAAAATTGTTAGCAAAAAAAAAAGTAATCGATACAATAAGAAAATTTTAATATTTGATTAAACGACTCTTTTTCAATGTGAATCTATCCGTTGTGTAAAGTCTGGAATTTAATTCATATTAAAGAACATTTTGAAACGTATGGAATGGCAACCCGAAATTCTTTTAAACTAGTGAGAATCTGAGAAAGCAGTAACTAAAACGGTTTAAATTTGGCTCTTGCTAAATCTTTTTTAATTGTCCATTAAGAGAAGGAAAATCTCATTATTATAATTTTTACAAAAATCTAGTCCACAACAAAGACAGACGAGGGCCATCTTAATTAAGCAAACTTAAGTAATCAAGTGCTAAAAGAAATTTTTAAACCGCATTATAAATGTCACATTTATGAAATAATTTATTATACTTGACTTAATTGATAATAGTAGCGTAAAAAGTTTAACGGCCTGTTTCACGATGTCGACCGATATCGTTCGCTGGATTACTAGACATGAAAAAATAACTTGCGTTTCACCGCTAAATTATTATTTGTTTACTTGCATAAAAGCTAAACAAATAAATAAAATCGATGGTTAGAAGGTCGCAAATCAGTATTTTTTAATTTACATTTTCAGCACTACCGATCTTTTGATATCGTGGTACAGGTCGTAAATATCTAATCTTTGAAGAGTTCTTTAATTAATATCGGCTGTTAAAAATATATTTGAAAAAAAAAACAGCAAAACGTAGCAACTTAAAAAGTAAACCTACATGATTGATCATGATGTTTAATCAGCTTTTTTTCGGCAAATATTAGATATTAGAAACAAATTTTAGTTTTACTGTATTCCATGCGGAAATCAAACGTTCGCAAATACATTATTTATAATTAATTATTTATAACAACAATTCCAACCAGTTTCATTCCGCTTGGAGTTCAAAATAGGTGTGATTCGAGAAAATAACAGAAAGTGCACTTATTTGCTAATCGAAATTAAATATCTAATGGGTCGATTATGGATGGCAACTGAACCACAGCTGCGTTGTCAGTTGCTGCGAATTGTATTACGGATGGCAACTGGCAACTGAAAGCTGCCAGATTCAGTTGCTATTTAGTGTTTTTCTGGCAACCACATATTTGCAGTTGCCGGCTGGCAACTCAACTGAAGTTCGGTTGCTATCCATAATCGAGCCATAAATTTCTCGAACAAATAGTAGAAAAAAAAACGTTGGCTTATCAAACAACATTTGTCGCATGCAATTTTTGTAGTTGCTAAAAGAAGGCATTAAAAGCAATTGTGATGTGAAAAGCTTCCAACTTTATAAATTTTTTTAACTTTACATCAAAAAGTCTTAATACTCGTATAATAATAGTGTTTTACAAGATCGATAAGAAGATAACTTTTCATAAAATATGTTGCATAATTTTTTTTGTTTGTTTTTTAATTCGACTATACGATACGATACGTCGAACATACAGTAGATAATGTAGCAAAAGAGTTTGAAAGTCGATATCATGCGCCTTTATCTCCGCCGTTTGCTTCTTTCGCTTACACTATTGTTAGCAAATAAGAAAGTTGCATGCAAGAAATTTTATAATTTAATGGAAATTAATGAAATTCATTAAAATAAAATTTTCATATTTTATAAAATCTGTTTATTGGAAATTTTTAGAAAATAATGATGTGTGTCTTAAATTCTAACTAATAAATGTTGGAATTTTTTTTTTTGATCTCATGAGAAAGTAAATCAAATTAATTGAAAACAATTTTAAGTTTTTCTTGTGTTCTGCAATATTCATACATACAAATGCAGTCAATAAAATAAATAAATGCTAAATTAATAATTTATTTAAATCTTCAGGTCTACGGACACCGAAGACTATATGCAAATACAAGTATCGAATCAACATCCCATTGGCTTTGAACCACCAAAGCCTCCACCGCCACCGCCATTGCCCATGACACCATTGACGCTACACAATACAATCAATAACAACGAAAGGAATAATACAAATAAGTCACAAAATAATCATCATTCACAAAACAATCATCAAGATACTGCCACACGTAAGCAGCACCAGCCACTATCAGCCATTTCCATACAGGACCTAAATAGCGTACAGGTAAGTTTTTGTTAAACACCGTTTTAATAAAAATAAAAAAGCAAGAATCTTTAAAACAAAACAAAAAAAAAAACATAAAATTTCAGTTGCGTCGCACCGACACTCAAAAAGTGCCCAAACCATATCAAATGCCCGCTAGAAGTCTCAGTATGCAGTGTCTCTCCTCTACAACAGACACATATTTGAAAACCGATTTAATTGCCGAACTTAAAATCTCAAAAGACATACCGGGAATTAAGAAAATGAAAGTGGAAAAACAAATGGCCAATCGCTTTGATTCGGAACATTATTCCGAGATCACAAAACAATTCACCGCCAACAACTACGTGGACCAAGTGAGTATTACGCTTTTGTTTTCTTTATCTTGCGGACTCTTCAGAAGTTGTCAAAGATTTACTTTCAGATACCGGAAAAAGATCAAGCGGGCAATATAATACCAGATTGGAAACGACAAATGATGGCAAAGAAAGCAGCCGAAAAGGCCAAAAAAGATTTCGAAGAGCGTATGGCTAAAGAAGCAGAAAGCCGAAGACTTTCACAAATACCCCAGTGGAAACGAGATTTGCTTGCACGCCGTGAGGAGACTGAAAATAAACTGAAGTAAGTAGAAATTATTAGTACGATATTTTAGGAATTTTTAACTGATATTTGAAATGTATTAAAAATAATTTTGGCTTAAACTAAACAAAATTCAGAAGGGAAAATAATGGGACATGATCATCAAGGGCAACACTGAAATTTAGTTGAAATTAACCTTAATTTAGTAGTAGTAGTGCAATTCACGTATATAAGCAAATTTATCATACGATTTATTTTTTAAATAAGAACAATGATCATATTCGACTAACGCTGGGAACACAATTGGGACGAACGACGAATTCGTCGGTAAAAGTTCGTTGCGCAAATTCGTCGTGTGCCGCACAACTGGGACGAACAAACAACAGCGTCATAATAATCAATGAATTTTGTTTTTTGTGAAAATTATTAAGTTGTTAATCATAATGGTTATGATGGTGAAAGCTTTTTTACTTATACGGAACCGTCTTTTTCAACTTCTTTAATTAGAACTTCACTTGTATCAATGTTTATTTTTTATAAAAAATTTTGTTTTCATATAAATGCATAACAGCTGATAGTGTTACCGCATAAAGAAAATTATATCTTGATAAAATTAAACATTAACAAAAAACCTTTAAAAAGAAATTTTATCAATAATAATTATGTTTATTTAATTAAAAAGCTCTATATCATAAAAAAGCAAGTATTAAAGTAAAAATTAACTTTATTTACTAATATATTTGAAAACTAAAACAAAAATAAGTTAACTCTGTATTGATTTGTTTGTCGTTCGACAACGGAAGAAATAGAAATAAATCCATCAGAGAGTTTGTCACGCAAGAAGCATTTATTTCGCCGACGTCGGTATCGTGCTCATTTTCATATACAAACATGTGATTTATTTTTGATGACGAATGTTCGCAACGAAATATTCGTCGTTCGTCCCAATTGTGTTCAAAGCCTAACCCAACCAACACGTGATGATAAACAATATTTTGTTTTGCTAAAAATAAAATTTAAAAAAAGGTTGGGAATTTATATTGACATTGCGCCATTTATTTTTTATTTTAAACAAAATTTTAAAGAAAACAGAAAAAGTCAAAAACGGAAATTTTATTAAAAATGTCACAATTCTTATTCTTGTCAGATGGTGATTGTCAAGAAAAATTTAAAGAATGAAATTTTTCAAATTGAATCCATAAATACCTCCAATAAAAATAATAAACACATTTTCCAGAAAATTCTATGAATTGATTTTCTTATTTCATTGTGTGGCAACGTTTGTTTATATTTTATTTTAAACACAAACGTCAAAACTCCTCATGAAAAATAATAGAAGAAGAATACCAAAAATTAAAAAAGGCCTAAAATGGGAAAAAACCGTTCCAAAAATATTTTTCGATGTTTTCAATGTAAACATTTTGGAACCATTTTTCAGTTTTCCTGCATGGAAGACCTCTGGCCAGGCAAATAGATTTTCTCCATAAGTTTTATTTCTTAATAAAGATGTTCTGCATTCCATTGAGTTTGATTATAGTGAGCTAAGTGTGGGCCATTGTAACTACCGCTTCCTTTTGTATGACGACATAAATACATAAAATCCTTAGAACTGAGTTCTTCCCGTTTGTGCTATTCACTCAAAGTAGCCAACACTCAACACCAAAAGAATGCAAGGTCATCCGAAAACATACAGTCATATCACGGAACTCAATGCCGATCGAAAGTGGTTTCAGTTCCGAATGTTGAGTCCTAAGACAACCAATAGGGAAATTATGTTTGTAATTAAACCACTTTCAAATTTCAAAATGGAATTGGCAATGAATTTTTCTACTAATTTCATTTGTAGTAAACACAAAAAAACCTACATACTTTTGGGTGTGTTATATAATATTTTGCCATAAGCTTTGTATATTATTGAAAAAAAAAACTTAATATGAGCTTGCTCTACTCAAAACTAATTAAAGCAACGCCTTTAGGCATAAAAATCTTTAAAACTGTTAAAATGGAAACACAAAATGAACGAAATCTGAAGACTGTAAATCAAAAACGATCGGAATAGTAGTACGGAATTGGAACTATTCCTTTTGAAATATTGAACTTGACCGATTGAGTTCTCAAGTTATCTTCTTTTATTCTATAATATTTATTGATTTCTTGTCTAAAATGGTTTTTTATATTTCGAACAAAAAAGAAGCGAAACTAATTTTTCAGTGCCATTCATTCCAGGGCCACAATTTATACACCTAAAGTGGAAGAGAATAATCGAGTCGCTGATACGTGGCGCCTTAAGAATCGCGCTATGTCGATTGATAATATATCTATGGTTTCCTCTGCTACGGAAATTATATCCACTCACACGAACAAAGAAAATTCGAATGGTTATGCTCAAAATGGTGGCTATAATGGTCATGACAGCAAGTCTGTAAATGGCGACAGTTACCAGCTAATAAATATTGAATTTCAGCAGCAGCAGCAACAACAACAACAGCATCAATACCAGCAGCAGCAGCTACAGCAACATAACTATCAGCTGCAACAGCAGCAGCAACAGCCGCAACAGCAACAGCGAGAGGAAGAGGAAAATGAAAATATTATACCATGGCGTGCCCAATTGAGAAAAACAAATAGCAGACTGAGTTTAATTTAAGAATTAAAAAAAATAATAAATCCATTTCACATTTTAATGTAAGTTGCAATTTCTTTTGATAAAATAAAATCAACATATGTAGATTTGGTTTTTATGTTTTTAATTGTTTACTTAAATGCATTTTATTGCTTTCGTTGCATACATAAAATTTTCTCTTTTAATTTTAATATAAAAAGAAAAATGACACAATTTGTAATTTATCTTAAATATAATTAAATAATGTTTGAATATATTTATGTTGTTTCTAAGTTGAATATTGTAAAAACTTATTTAGTAAATTACAATTATTACACTTTTATTATTTTTATTTTTTTTTTATTTTAGTTTTAAACCCCCTCTTTTATGGGATTTTTCGGTGCAATATTACATGACTTAATAAGTTTTGGAATAAATATTTCGGATATATTTTGTAACTTAAAAAATCTTAAGTTGTGTAAAGCATTGAACATGTAATAATTTATCAATGTTAAATTAGAAATGAAAAAATGTGCTGCCTTAAGAAATATAAACATTTATTAATTTATTATAAAAGAAAAATTTAATCATAATGTTTATTCTTTTCGGTACTATTTTCAACAATATTTTTATAACTATGTACTCGTATATTAAAATTATGATTTTAAATATTCCCTTAACTTGTTATTTGTTATACAATTAATTTATATAAATTTATGTATTAATAAAAAGTTTATTAAAACAAACCCAATTTAATGTCGCATCAGAAAATGCTACAAAAGATTTAACAATTTAATAATTAATTTATAAGTTTTGTGAAAAAAAAAAATATATGTAAATCATTCCCCCTAATTTACTTCAAGTAAAGTTGCTCTCAGCACTTTTTAGAGCTCTATCTGTAGCCACATCGACTCGCATTACAAAAAATATAAAAATAAAAATATAATTTTTTCTCCATTTTAGAATCAAGGCAACAGCCGTATGAAAATTGCCAAAAATGGCAAAAACTCGTATTTTATCGATTCTTTGCTGAAAACCCGTCGCAGAGCTCAAATATTTGGTGTGGACTGTGGTTTTGCGTAGAAACATCGATTCGCATTGCAAAAGGTTAGAAAAAACAAAATATATTTTTTGGTCTAAATTTTAGCAAAGGCTATTATAGCAGGGTGTAAATTGCCGAAAATTGCAATAATCGTATTTTTTGAATATTCTTCTGAAAAATAATCGCAGAGCTCAAATATTTGGTGTGAACTATGGTTTTGCGTAGAAACATCGATTCGCATTGCAAAAGGTTAGAAAAAACAAAATATATTTTTTGGTCTAAATTTTAGCAAAGGCTATAGCAGGGGGTAAATTGCCGAAAATTGCAATAATCGTATTTTTTGAATATTCTTCTGAAAAATAATCGCAGAGCTCAAATATTTGGTGTGAACTATGGTTTTGCGTAGAAACATCGATTCGCATTGCAAAAGGTTAGAAAAAACAAAATATATTTTTTGGTCTAAATTTTAGCAAAGGCTATAGCAGGGGGTAAATTGCCGAAAATTGCAATAATCGTATTTTTTGAATATTCTTCTGAAAAATAATCGCAGAGCTCAAATATTTGGTGTGAACTATGGTTTTGCGTAGAAACATCGATTCGCATTGCAAAAGGTTAGAAAAAACAAAATATATTTTTTGGTCTAAATTTTAGCAAAGGCTATATATAGCAGGGGGTAAATTGCTGAAAATTGCAATAATCGTATTTTTTGAATATTCTTCTGAAAAATAATCGCAGAGCTCAAATATTTGGTGTGAACTATGGTTTTGCGTAGAAACATCGATTCGCATTGCAAAAGGTTAGAAAAAACAAAATATATTTTTTGGTCTAAATTTTAGCAAAGGCTATAATAGCAGGGTGTAAATTGCCGAAAATTGCAATAATCGTATTTTTTGAATATTCTTCTGAAAAATAATCGCAGAGCTCAAATATTTGGTGTGAACTATGGTTTTGCGTAGAAACATCGATTCGCATTGCAAAAGGTTAGAAAAAACAAAATATATTTTTTGGTCTAAATTTTAGCAAAGGCTATAGCAGGGTGTAAATTGCTGAAAATTGCAATAATCGTATTTTTTGAATATTCTTCTGAAAAATAATCGCAGAGCTCAAATATTTGGTGTGAACTATGGTTTTGCGTAGAAACATCAATTCGCATTGCAAAAGGTTAGAAAAAACAATATATATTTTTTGGTCTAAATTTTAGCAAAGGCTATATATAGCAGGGTGTAAATTGCCGAAAATTACAATAATCGTATTTTTTGAATATTCTTCTGAAAAATAATCGCAGAGCTCAAATATTTGGTGTGGACTGTGGTTTTGCGTAGAAACATCGATTCGCATTGCAAAAGGTTAGAAAAAACAAAATATATTTTTTGGTCTAAATTTTAGCAAAGGCTATATATAGCAGGGTGTAAATTGCCGAAAATTGCAATAATCGTATTTTTTGAATATTCTTCTGCAAAATAATCGCAGAGCTCAAATATTTGGTGTGGACTGTGGTTTTGCGTAGAAACATCGATTCGCATTGCAAAAGGTTAGAAAAAACAAAATATATTTTTTGGTCTAAATTTTAGCAAAGGCTATATATAGCAGGGTGTAAATTGCCGAAAATTACAATAATCGTATTTTTTGAATATTCTTCTGAAAAATAATCGCAGAGCTCAAATATTTGGTGTGGACTGTGGTTTTGCGTAGAAACATCGATTCGCATTGCAAAAGGTTAGAAAAAACAAAATATATTTTTTGGTCTAAATTTTAGCAAAGGCTATATATAGCAGGGTGTAAATTGCCGAAAATTGCAATAATCGTATTTTTTGAATATTCTTCTGCAAAATAATCGCAGAGCTCAAATATTTGGTGTGGACTGTGGTTTTGCGTAGAAACATCGATTCGCATTGCAAAAGGTTAGAAAAAACAAAATATATTTTTTGGTCTAAATATTAGCAAAGGCTATAGCAGGGTGTAAATTGCCAAAAATTGCAATAATCGTATTTTTTGAATATTCTTCTGAAAAATAATCGCAGAGCTCAAATATTTGGTGTGAACTATGGTTTTGCGTAGAAACATCGATTCGCATTGCAAAAGGTTAGAAAAAACAAAATATATTTTTTGGTCTAAATTTTAGCAAAGGCTATATATAGCAGGGTGTAAATTGCCGAAAATTACAATAATCGTATTTTTTGAATATTCTTCTGAAAAATAATCGCAGAGCTCAAATATTTGGTGTGAACTATGGTTTTGCGTAGAAACA